>JAQFXZ010001720.1:0-11240 GCA_034694025.1 Ceratophysella scotica | reverse complement strand
AACTTTAAAGTAGATTTTGGGCATAGCCTCAGTTAATATTCCAACGACTCGAAAGTCCACTTGACATAATTGGAATAACTGAACTTTAAAGTAGATGTTGGGCATTGAAGTTGAACCTGAGGCAAGACAGATGTGAGCAAAGAGAGTTTATACTGTAAATAGGAAATCTTTAACTGCAATAATTATTCAACATATTAACCTGAACAATGTACAGCTACGAGGTTCCAGACCAAATCGGTATGCGATCATCAAAATGAAAAATGGTGCAGGCTCAGGGTTAGCGATTGACGGAACAATAATATACCAAAGAATCGGGAAGATATGATAGCTATTCGAGTCGGCTATGGCAAAAATCGTGAATAGACGGAACAATAGTTGCCCTTGTGAATGTAGTTGTGGTGTAACACTAAACCTAAGTAGATCTGTAATGAATAAGAAAGGGGGTAGTTTCTGGGTAATCGGGAAGCTAGGGTAACAAAGAATGGAGTAACAATCAATTGCGCACAAACTGAGTGAATACCGAAAAGGACAAACAATTGACGACGAAAATGGACTGCGAGTGTTACTGATAAAGGGCCACTTTCTTCTTTTTTAAATCTATTTGTCAAATGTGTTGTAGAATTTGACCTCTGAGCCGCGTCGTTCTGGACGTACCCGAGTCCCCGTGGACAGGCTACAGGTCAATTAACCTGTGTCGTTCTTGCCCAGTGTGTCCGAGTTGCATTGAGGACCTGTGGATGAAGCTTAAGGCGATGAAGGGCGGGACCTGTCCCTGCAAGTTCCAGTAATTAGTAAGGGACTTGCCGATTCTGGGCAGCGGATTTGGAGTTCTAGAGCTGAGTGCCACTGGGTACGAAGCAGGCAAGTGGGACATGCAGTTGGCGCCCATTTAAAATGTGACCTTGACTCAGTCCGAGTTGGAGGACGAATTTACGCTGCTGGCCGTCGTGGAACATTAAGGTAATCGGGCCCCGGCGGCTAAGGCCTTGATCTTCGTGCTGAACCTACCATTCGCTGGAGTCCCTGCACAGGGGTGGGAGGACCTGGTGAGAAGCGTCCTTGGAATTCGTGACAAAACCAATTTGTGAAAACACCACAAGCAGAATCATTCGCTCTGAGTGAAGACGCTGCCGGGCAATACGAGCGCCGGTCGCCAACGGAGCTGGTATCAGAAATTCACAGTTATGTAAAACTATTAAAAAGATGAACGAAAATTGAGCCCAATTAAAAGTAAAAATTGAAACAGAAAGAATGGTGAGCTTTTGAATGTGGGTAGGGAGGAGTTGACCAGTGTGACGTCGTTGGCCGTGTTCACTGCCCTCCGAAGTGTGCTGTCCAAACCTGGCATGTGCAACTACCGATACGAGGCTGCAGAGTGGGTTGGAGACATGCCATAATCGGCCTCCAAGATAGTGAATCCGCTCAGCTACGAGCATTCGACTTTAGGAGAGGTGAACCCGAACTGGGCCTCAGCTGATGGCATTTGCACTCCCGACTTGTTGGTGTCAGTGGGATGCCACGCGACAAGTACATGGGAGCTTGCCCTCAAGGATTTACTACTTATATGAAGCATTACCATAAAATACGAATTCCTTAAGAAAATATTGAACGGACCCGATGAACATGAGATGATATGTGTAGGTCTACACTTTGAGGAATACGGAATATCAAGATACGGGCGATGGTGGCAGGTGGATTGAAAATTTGGGTGGCGGTTGTGATAGATACCCCTATAGGATATCTATCACAGTAGTCGGTACAAGGGGAAGGCAAAGAAGAAGAGGGAAGAGTGTAGGTCTCAGGACGCTGAGGACTGACCTCTTATGAGAAAAGTCACCCGCCTGGACCGACAAGCAAACCGGTCCTGAAGAGAAGCAATAAGAGCAGGTAGAAATTGGGCAAAATAGGAGATGAATTGTGCAAAAAAGAGGAGAAGGACACAGCTATAAAAAGCTGGTGAATAAGTGAGTTCAAAAGGGAGGAGAGAATTAGTTAGTAGTGAAGAGTTAGTTAGAAGTAGAAGTCGAAGTGAGAATTGTAAGTTAGTTGTTTGTAGGTTATTGGGGGAGTTAGTTAGTTAATGATTTGGTAGTAAAAGGTAAATAGATTAAGTTGGTTAGCTTAAGCCAACAACAATGTAATCTAATAGGATTAGAAACGTAAATAAAAGGGGAAAGAGCAAAATGGTAAAATAGTGGAAAAGAGTATTTATTGAGAAGAACTGAGCTATCGAAGGAAGAGAAGAATTGAGTTTAAGCAAAGCGAACCAGACGAGAGTGAAATCATAATGTAGTAAAAAAGGCGCATTATTAGACAGTAATTTAAGTTGATAGAAATGAGAGATTAAACAGTTATATCTCAGCGGTGTCCCCATCTCCGGACAATCTGAATCGATACTTGCGGTTAGTGAATGCGGTGATGGCGCAGTTTGGACATCGACCGAGTCCAGGGCTGCACGCCAGGCGGCATATTTCCAAACTCCAACGACATGAGCAACGGGGGCCAGCTAACTGAGGATTACTATTTAGACAAAAATGACTCGAACAAAACTTGAAGTACTCAATAAAATAAGCAACTTTGTCTAAATAAACTTTTCTCTAAAGTTTAAGACTTAGCCGTCAGGTTACTTGTCATATCCAACTTTTTGGACTTTGAGGTCACATAGCTCTTGACCTCTAAACTTTAGAGAAAAGGTTATTAAGTCGAGTTGTTCATTTTAATGAGTACTACAAGTTTTGTCCTTATAGTAGTCCTCAGAAGTTAGCTGGCCCCCGTTGCCCATGTCGTTGGAGTTTGGAAATATGCCGCCGGGCGAGGCTTGTTTTTGCTGTCTGAAGTGCTTCAAGCGCACCGGATACGGTTTACCATTGTACGTCAACTAAAATAGAATAAATGTCAAGGGACCAACAGAAAACATCACATTTGACCCGAGTTATGTGCTACAAATAGGTGCTGCAGCGGCTGCGGCAGGTGTTGATCACAAGACCTCATACGCCTCATAAAGTGGCGACGCTGGTTGGGCCGCAGGATCCCGTGGAAGTAGCGCTACTAAACACCGTGAATTTTTGAGGCGGGATACATGCCGCCGCCCGTGCGGTGGACTTTGTTGACCTGAACTTGCGATGTTGCTGTAATCAGAGGCAAGCTGATTGCAAAAAAGATGAGAGATCAATTAAAACCGGTAGAAGTTTAGGAAAGTGATGAAATCTAATATTGATTTTGATCGGTACAGCCACACGCCGGATCCGGAGAAGGATTTCACGCGTGGGCTGTGGTCCACTGCGCAACTACGCTGCAAGGCCAACGTGGATGCCGCCCGTGTCCAGTTAGCGACGACATTGGACCTAACCGACGTCATTGCGGCCGTAGCTCACCAGAACGTACAAGCCTTTATGAGGGACAGAGGAGCGGAATTCGTGCGGCCGGATTCAATTTCCTGTGTTGGGCCATTAGGTCGCAGTGACGGCTGTACCGAAGGACGGTTCTTCAGGCTCGTCAACGTCGTTGGAATCGGCCGTGGGAGCTGCGCTCAGAGCGCCCCCGGTGGTACGAGTCTCGCCCGAGCCACGTGAGTCTGAGGCTCCAGACTGGATGAAGAAATGGGGCATTCGGCCTCTTGTCCGACCCTCGACCCCACGCCATCTTTTCTTGGGTGTCCCGGATGCTGGAATGGCGGGATCATCCTGCGGACTACGTAATGTGGGTCAAGGCACGTGTCCAGCTTCCTAGCTGTACTGTGAGGACGAGGAGGTGAGGCTCAATCTCGTGCCAACCTGGTGTGGACTGGAAGACGGGCACGAGGTGGCGACAGCTCCAGTGGGGGTAGACGCGGAGGAAGACCATGGCCCCCCTCACCCCCTCATTTGTTGGACGAACTGGAAAATCCCGAGGCGGAAGGGATGGGGCCCGTGGGGGTAACTGGGCCGATGCAGAGCTGTACCCGCGGTTTGAAATGGATGAAGAGTTTGGACCCGTACCAGAGATGGCAGAAGCCGCCTCGAACTGGCGGCGGGTGTAGCGGCTGGCGGACCTGATGCACTTCCTGTGGGCATCGCAGAGGCGGCGTGAGGACCTGGCATGCTGGATGTCTCGTATCTCGACGTACTGGATGATGGGCAGCCCGACATTCCGCGCGCTGCATATACTGTATGCGCGTGCAATGGGGGACTGGTGGTGGAGCAAAAATGATGGAGGTGAGGCTTTTAGGCTTTCGGTTTATATGAAGTTCAGTGCTTTCGTCGAGGAGAGAGCACGAGAGCAATAATAAATACATAATAATACTGTCATTCTGCCAACAACAATTGTCGTGCAGCATTTAAATGGAATTCAACCTCTAGACATTAAACCCGAAGACAGACTAAGCTATTGGCCCCGATCGGTTGGTCTTAGTAAAGTTCCCTCAAGTACAGAGAGTTACAACATAATTCAGATCTCAGACTTCCTCAGCCTCAATTAGAAATTAGAATCTGTGTCACGCTGTATACAGCATTGCCTCAAAAAGGACGGGCCACCATGCCAGGTTTTGTCATGACAACAACATCAAATTCCTTGCAACATGCGTTACAGTCGGTCAAAAGAAAATGGATTTAAATGATTAATTCAACTAATTCCTGATTCTATATGATACCACCTGATACAAATTACTGAATTAGGTATTCAACGTAAATATTTAACAGACATCCTATATACGTCGTACATAGAGTTCTGAGTAATGGTTAGAATTTCAAATCGATTTCGCACAGAAACGACTGCAACATAGTTCTTATAATTTTTAGTTGTTATTTTTGAAAATAATAAACAATGGTGGTCCGTCCTTTTTGATACATGCTGTACTTCTTAAATTGCCATTGGTATCTTAATGGTTCTATTACAGATTCGCAAATGGTGATGTTTTTCTTGATTTGTACTTATACGAGGGCTGTCAAAAAAGTTTTGAGCATTGGATATTATTGCAAAGGAAAAAGGTCTAATTTTTTTTCTTTTCTTTAAATATAGTCTAATAGAAGCTTAAAATTCATATTGCCGCTTATCCGTAGTGATTCTAGCTAATGAAACAAAAAAAAATTCGAATTGCTCTTAAAATGTGTAAAATTGACTGCTTTTGCATCACTTATGCGACTGTAGCGGAAGTCATCAAGATGATTCTTTTAAATCCATAATAGCCCGTAATAGCTAGTTCCATGGGGGTTAATTTTATCCTTTTTCCGTAATCTGACAAGAAATCCGGAAACGAGTTTCAGTCATTCGTTTTAGCCAGTAATTAGGGTCACATTGAGGAATTTCGACGTAAAAATTAAAAATAATCATACGACAGCTTTTCGGATATATCCGCATGTAGAGTATTTCCTGTGCTGTTAGGTTAATTCTCAACTTATATTTGTTGTTTTATTTCAATATAAAACACATTTTGTGTGGCTGCATCCTCCAGAAGTCATGAAAAAAATTCATGAAAAGGGGCCGGTTGATAACATTCGTTTTTTGCACATGTTGCAGGATAATACCCTCTGACTGGTCGAATTCGATAAACTTGCCTCTAGCTCGGCTATTTACATTTAATCAGATGTTATTCAGACTAATTAGATTGAAAGAGTTGATTATTGACTGCATTTAAAAGCAAGGGCGGTTCTACATATGGGCCCGAAGGGGCCTTGCCCCCCCCCCTATGACCAGAAAATTCATACTAAATATAATTGAAAATTAAAAATATTTATAAACAAGATTTGATCTTCCTTATGCTTTCATGCTGTCTGGTCCGACAAAAATGAGCGCTGAGCTGACGATATTGAGCATAGAGCGTAGCACTTCTCTCCTATTGATCTTTGTGTGCAAGAAAGAGAGGGATATTCGTCTTTAATTACGTTATTGAACGTTATTTAAGAAAATGTCAAAAGACACACGAAAGACATGCACATATTCACACGGCAGCTGGAGGTCCGACAATTCCTGTAGTCGGCCATTCTGAGTCAAGCAATGCACTTGCACAGGTAAATTAACAACTTGTAAAAACAATCCAATAAATACAAATTCGCAGTATTCCAGCACGACGTCAGGGAAAATTATATAATTTGTTGACTATTTGTTTTACCGGAATTTTGACACACAACCAATAAAGCCAAAGGTTCAAACGTCAATGATATTGGCAATTTCATTACAAAATCGACAACTGACGAGGAAAATTTATGCTCCTTAATCGTGCTTGGAGGCCAAATCACGACTACATCTTCGCGAAGGTTCAGGAAGGAAGTCACTACAGATCCTTTCAATCTAGGTGGCTTGACCAATACGACTGGCTAATGTACAGTGAGATGAGATTCAAGGCGGTGGATTCTGTAAATATTGCGCGTTCTCGTTTGCAAGAAACTGACGGTTTTTCGGAATATGAGAACATCTGCTAAATCTGGATTCAAAGCCATATACTGTCAAGCTGAAATACGCGCCGAGTCAATTGGAGCCGAGATAGTTATGCCAAGAATTGCCGGGAAACAGAAGCATTGATCGAATCATAAAATCGACAGTATTGATTATATTATATTAGAAGTATTTGCAGCACGAACTCAACATATATTCGTAATACCGGAAACGTAAATTGTCAAAATCAAAAAAAAAATATTTCGGCCCCCCTTTGACAAATTCCTAGAACCGCGATTGTTTAAAAGAATTCTGTTGCCTGGGAACATGGGACCCGTTTGTTGTGCCCGAAGGGTTTAAAATTTTAGCACCCAGCGGGCAATGATTTTTTAAATGGTCTATCATTGGGATAAGACACAGTGGAGATTGCTTTTTCAATTGCCCGTATTCTTAGCTGGTTTACCGACTTAAACTTCCCTTTGGATATTTCTAACTTCTTATATTTTTAAGCAGCACCTACTAGATTGGCCTGCTCTGGTCCGCTCGGGTAGGAGTACCCAACTTTTCTCCTTTATTCTCATATCAAGCTTTGGTGCCAAGGAGGTTACTCTGATGCTTGGTTTCTCCGGTAGGTGGAGCCGCGCAGTGGGGGTAGGAATTCCAACTTTAACATGCATAGAGATAGAGAAAGACGAGTCTCGCGCACTAAAGAATAATCTGGCTAGTTAATAATTAAGATCAAAATTGATTACCTCGCTTCCTCTTTCCTATTCCTTTTTTGGGTAAATGAATGGTAATTCCTGTGTTAATTATTCGAATAGAATGGAACCAAGTTTTAAGCTATTCTAAATATACAAAATTCAATTCAATGCTAATCATTGTTTGTGTGCGTATTTTCCATGCTTATTTGAATAATAGTTTGAATTTTGAATGTTTAGAATAACTCAAATCCTGGTTCCATTCCATACTATTAAAATAATTAACACAGGAATTTACATTCATTTACACAACAAAGGTAGAGAAAATAGGAAGCGTGGTTAAATTACGACAATTACTAATATTTTTGCTCAGGTTAGAAATTAATGTAATTCAAATACACTACAACACAATAATGGCTTACGACTATTACCGGAGAGACCGAATTGCTACAAATGCAGGCCGAATAATTGAAATGAAGGCCGAATAAATGTATTAGAGCTAATTGGATAGTTAGCTATTATTAACAATAGCCGGCTAATATGAAAAATAAATTTTAAACAACGTTAGTTTATGTTTGTAAATATATGTACCCGATTTTTGAGATTACGCTCATCGTACTCACAATTTTATTCTCTTTTCAATGGTGTAATTCGTAATTCAATCAGATACACCAAAACACATTCTCAACACACAAGGGCCCAGACAAGGCAAATTCCTTCCTGGTCATGTGTTTAGGTCGGATTAGGTACATTTGATTGAATTATGAATTACACCATTCGATAGAGCGTAAAATTCTGAGTTAGGACGACTGAACCTCAGAGATCGTATAATAGCGTTTGCAAGCATTAATATTTTAACAAGTATGTTTAGGGGCTGTTTTCCTAGGCGCCATTGGTCGTCGTTGAATAAATAGAGCGCGTTTAGCACGTGCAGCCCTGCCTCTTTATCGCTTTTGACTGGAATTAATTGCCTGATTCTGATACTCTACATGCTACGCTTTTATTATTATTTTTAAGTATTTTTAATGTAAGAGGAATTCGATTCGCTCAAAATACGATGGTCAGTGCTTGAAAATTGTAAAACACAAAAATCAATGAATTCGCCTGAAACTTTCAGCACATGTACAACAAATACTAAATTACATTTCAGCAAAAAATTGGGCACAAATATCAACATAGACAGTTTTTATTACATTTTTTGTAAAAAAAAACTTTTTTTTCACTTTTTCAGAAAGCCTATTGTTAAATTTTGTATTAGAAAATTTTTATCTCCTTTTTCTTTTGCATTAGAGTAATCGTTGATACGCCTGAGTGAAGGGGATTCAGTTATAATGTGCTTAAATTTTCTTGAATTGAAGTCCAGCTATTTCTGTTTACAGGGTCTTCTTTAACATGACTGGAAAGCAAATCGCTTTTGGGTCATTCACAAAATAAATTACTTAGTCCATGTCCATGTTACTTTGTAAAAATCTCGTGATTTTTTTTTGCAAAAACATGGGAATCAATTTTAACTCAAGTGTAGAAAGTACTGACGCAAAACATGCAGAGGCAAAGATTTTGAAATTTTAGAAAATTTTCAGAAGAAAAAACGACACGTTTCAATAAAATTTTAATAACTGTTCGCTTGGATACTTTTGCCGAATTCTTTGCTGAAGTGAAAGGTAAGTGTTGGTGTACCTGTGCTGAAAGTTTCAGCCCAACACATTCATTGTGTGTCTGTTTTACAGATTTTCAAACTCTGACACGAATTAATGGAATGACCTTCGTAAAGCACATTCAATATTTAATCTACAAGCAGAAGTTGTGATGGGCGGAAAAACGCCACGCAAGATTTCTCAGAGACTTAATTTCGTCACTCTGTGACCTGTGGGTAACACGTGACATTGTAACCAAATTAGCTGAGGTCACCGGCCACCGAAACCGGGCACGTATGAAGAGCGCAATGCCGGCAAATGTCAAATCTACATGTACTGAATTTCTAAATAATAAAATTCATATGCATGCACTACCTGTTTGGATCTGCCTTGTTTTCTTGCACGGTTGAGTAGCAATAGCGATTGATGCAATATGTCGAGTACTTGAAAACTCAGAGGTCACGGGTGAACTAAGTAAGCTACTTCAATACAATTGTATGTAAAATTAACTAATGTTCCCGTATGCCGTCGGACTTCCTCCCTGCTTGCCAGCGCCAGCATGGAGCATGGCTGGCAAGGGTATTTCTTCCCCCACTGACTTGCTCCATCTGCGTGCTTCTTCTCTCCCTACCTGGCGCCAACGCAAATGAGAGAAAAAATGGGTACCCTAAACCTGAGTCTGACAGTCCGTAATCTAGTAGGTGCTGTTTTAAGACAATGATTGTATCAGTGGCGGACTTCCGCTGATCTGTGTCTGGGTTACTTTTGTGGTTGGTGTTGCCGCGTTTGAAGAGACGCAATAATGTGTCTACTGTTGCAATAAAAGGCACATGTCCCCCCTAATGCTTGACCAAATAGCCGCGGATGTGAACCAACAAAGAATTCTGCCGTGACGAAAAACTTTTAGAGAGCCGCCACTGACATTTTGACGATTTCATGACGACCCTCAGTTTTCCACCAACAAAGTTTCATAACTAAACAACCAGTTGGATTTCGTGTTTGATATTTTTAACCACATGATAAAATGAGTTGAACTTTCAATTAACACCAAAACATTTGGGTTAAGAAACAAGTCCTAATACCCAAAGCTCAAAACTTTCTTGACAACCCTCGTAAGTATTTGAGCAGCTATTTGCATTTTTACTGTATAATTTTAGAGATTTTAAGATCCTATTTTAAAATACTAGTCTTTAATTCGAAAAGAATTTAGAGGTGTTTCTTGGCAAAATTTATATTTGGAATTTAAATTTTTCTTTGCGCCTTGATTTTAATTTGATATGTCAAATATCAACATATCTGCGTTATTAAATGTTGTAGTATGAACACTATTACATCATATTCTGGAATGGGACTTGCTATTGCTTTGTGTGTATTGTGTGGTATTTCGCTATGGTAATACAAAAAGCACTGCACGAGGTTAAGGATTCGGGTTACTAGAGTGCTCTTATTCCACTTAGCAAGTAGTTACTAGCCTGGGTGCATTCTGTCCTGTGACATAATGCACCAGAATGCATATGTACTAGGTTATTAGTTTAGTATAAATAATATATACCTCTACTTTTTGATGAATAAATCATCAGTTCTATAGGAAAACTCTGCCCGAGCAACTTGACATTGTTCATGCATTTTTAACATTACAACTCACCCGACTGAATTCGAAACCAGGCATTTACTTTTTCGAAATTCAAATACACTGCCCAAGTTTAAATAAAAACTTATGTTTTTAAAGCCTGGCATTAAATTGTAATTTTTTTGTGAATTCGAACCTTTCCTTAATCATAATAAACAATAGCATAACAACAATGTCCATTGAATTTGCACATGATCTACAAAAGACAATAATGGCACTGCGGAAATTATTCCAGGTTCAAGTCATCATTGAACTCAATAATATTCTCGTATCGATGAGACATACGACGCTACGTCTGCATATTCTACTAAAGTTGTCTCACCTATCACCTATCAAGTATCGAGTATCGAACAATTATACATAGTAATTGTATGGCCAAAAACAGAAGGTGAAATGGGCTTCTCATTCTCATGTTCCAGTCAAAGATGGGCACTTGTTAGGCCGTCCGGCCCTCCGGCCCTCCGGCCTTCGGACCAAAAAAGGCCTTCTGGAGGGCCGCGTATTCCCAGACCCTACCCGGATTCAGAACTTCTCGCCTCAGCCAGAAACCTAGCACGGCTATTCGGCGTTCCACCTCTCCTCCATGCAATTCAGCTGTGAGTGCATGCATGCACAATCTCAACGAATAACTTGTGTAGAGTTTCTTCTTCGCACCACTATAAAAAAATATGACAAGTCCTCCTTGAATTCGGTCTCATAGTTTCAACTACTTCCATTTGCTTTGTTCAATATTCGTATTGACATTCCATAAATTATTGTTCATATTTTTATATCTTAGTTTAATAGCTGATTTATCTGTTAATTTATTCAAACACTTTTCTAATATTTACAAAAATAATATTTACAATTACCAATTTGACTCTGCGTTAGCATGTATTAGCTGCTGCACGGGGCTGCATGTTGTGTGAGAGGGAGGTTTGAGTCCACCCG
>JAQFXZ010001719.1:0-11241 GCA_034694025.1 Ceratophysella scotica | reverse complement strand
CACAAGTTATATTAAATTTACAAATAAATACAGCAAATAAATCTAGATCTATAGCGAATATAGCACCTATATGATCCATGTATTGCTATAGATCAGAATTGAAGTATTCTTAAGCGCAGAAACTCGCTGATTGATGAGAAACTCTCTACGTGATTTTAGCCCATATACCCGGTACATGTACCTTTTGGCAATATGCCTCCTGGCCGTCTCTTCCCAAACATTTTCCTGCACATTTCATAGGTCCAAAGAATCATCGCAGCCTAAGATCCTGGATCACACATCGGGTCGGGACACAAAATATGGAAGAGGAGAGGACTGAGGACTTGGACTCGTGACCGGATCATTCATCCAATGCCCTTTGACCGAAAACTGCCTGGTTTGCACGACGGCCTTTGGCCGACTCCTATTTGGTGAATCGTTGATTTTAGACCGACTGCCTTTTGACCGATTCCACTTCTCTTTGTCACTTTTGGAAATGATTGTATGGTAATGTGAAAGACATTCAGAGCTGATATCATAGGCTAATTAGGCTAGGCTAATTAACAAAAAAGGCAGTTGAGAAGGTTGAGAAGAAGCTGAATGCATGCACAGACATATCAGCCAGCTTATCAATAGTAGCATGCTGTCGTGGGTAGAAAAAGAGTGAAGGCCGTTGAGAAGAAGCTCCTTGGGCGTCCAGATGCTTCGTTCAAAACAAAATCCTTGTGAAATTAGCTCCTTCTGGAAAAGTATTTATCAATAGACTCATGACTTTGTTCTTTGTTTCAATTGAGCAATCTGTAGTGAATCGGCCAAAAGATATTCCGTCTATAAACAGATCCTAACAAAAATGGGCCATGGGTCAAAGGCCGTTGGTCAAAACAATTGGATCCAACGTCCGTGATCTTTGATTTGTTGACTAATTTGGACCTGGTCCAAATCCAACCAACCCTCTGGAATTAAAGACAAGAGACTGATCCGGAAGAAGAGTCCCGGTGTAGCCTCCCAAGCCAAGCTGCCTTCTCTCCTTCGCGCTTCCCACACATGCGGTGCTTAGCCTAAGCGGTGCATGGTAGGATTCAGATCTGGTAGGTTGGGAACCTACTTAGAGGAAGTTGGAAGGGAAAGTAGTCGTATGTCGTAGTGGTTCCTTTCTCACTACGACACTCATGCTAAGCGAGTCAAATTTTATGCTTTTACTTCTCCTAGTCTTTGATGCAGAAGAGGTATGCGAAATGATCAATTAGATCTGGAGCCAAAGTAGATCCAACCAGAATTTACTCCATTTTCGAACTAGATAAATATAGATTGTGTTCAGGTAGTCCGGATTCCGCTTTCCGCTCCAGCAGCATTCTGCTCACTCACTCACTCTTGGCTTGGAGCAGGAAAATGGAAGAAGTGGTGGAGCGGAAGCTCTTAGGCCCTGAGTGTGAAGGTGAGACAGAGATTCCAGATCTGCTCCGTTTGGTACGAGTTGCAAGAGGCGAGGAGAATGGGAGACCGGCTCCTCCTCGTTCTCGGCACCAGACATTTGGAGGAGGACACTTGCTGGACCAGGAACTGGGTCTGCTTCCCAGAAACAGGCTTGAGGCGCCAGGTTTGGTCCCAGGCAGTAGGACCAGTGGCACTGCACTGGGCAGTCACCAACACGTCCCGCTCCGTGCTCAAGCAGTACTTCTCCGTCCCAGCACCACCGTTCTTGATCTGCACCCCGTCAGACACCAAGCTACTCTTGCTCAGGTAAAAGTTCTCGTCCTTCGTCCCCACCTCTCGTCTGAAATACAACAAATACGTACAAAAGTTCTCTACATCCACAACTTTGAGCGAGCATTCAAGCAAAGGTTGGCTCTTTGTAAGCTTTTTCTAGGATGATTCCTTCCCGTCCTCTCAGGATTCTCACTATGCTCACCCCCAGAAGCATCCGTCCAAGCTGACTTGACTGTTGGGGAAATGGCCCAACTGGTCCACTCGGAGGCACTTGCTGGCCGAGAAGTTGTTGATGAAAGCGGAACTGGACCCGTCCGTCGTCAAGTTGGCCGAAGTGGCCAGATCACAAAGGGCATGTCCCTCACTCCTCCAAATCCCTAATGAGCTGACCAGCACAAAGGCCCACAGCCTCTGTCCCAACACAGCCATTCTTCTCGTCTTCAAAGAGGTCTGAGAGAGCGAGAGGAAGACTTGAAACACAATACACAATCCGCTCAATCCCCTCCAGCCTCACTCACCCGACTGGAAACGGAAACCTGACACGACGGCTGGAACGGGAACAATGGAATGGAACAAACCCCACAACTCAAAATAGACCATAGATGGATGTTCCACTTGGACCTTCCGTCTGATTCGGACTCGATAATTGTAGTTGGTTTCAGTTGCGGTTTGGCTGTTTGAAGGAGAAAGGAAGAGTGTAGAATTGGGAGTTTCAAATGACAGATTGTTTTGGTTGGAATTGGGAATGGAATTGGTGGAGGATATGAGAAATGGGCTATTGCCTGTTGCGTACTTCGTAGTTGCTGTCGTTGCTGTGTACATATGTATATTGTCTCTTGTCTCTCCTGATCCTTCCATATGCCCTGACTCACTCCAACCAAACCTATGAATTATGCAGGCTCAGTCTTCGTCGTCGTTAGGAATGAAGAAGAAGGTCAGAATGATGCATGGAGACGGAGAGGACGACGTCAGGCTCATAGGAATTCATCATCTCATAATCAAACAACTCATTAGTATTCAACCTAATCTCCAACACACACACACGGGACACAGATGCAACCAAGCCCACCTGTGGCTGTGGCTCTGGCACATTTCCGAACTGATTCCTCTTTCTTCTGCCAATCCGTCACTCTTGAATGGGAATGACTCAATTCCAAATGCGCAGGATGCCGGATTTACGACTGGATTCGTGTTTTGCGACCAAATAATTCTCTTAGGAAGAGAAAATCCTTGCATTTATGCCAACACGAAATTGTAGGAAGCAGAAGAAGGCTGCGTTGCATTGCGGATGCTTGGATTCTTTGCATACATGATCATGATCACAGGCTCAACTGGAACACAAACACCCTGCGTCCCTTCTCAAGAATCAGAAGACACACATGTAAACGCTAAATGCTCCTCTCCTGACTGAAGATGCTCAAACATTCTCAGTCACTACTGTATGCATAGTTGGTACAATACATAGACAAGGATATTCAAGGGGCGGGATTCGCGGTGCAAGGCGTGAAAATGTAGTTCGCAAGTTGAATTAGAATTGGGCAACTCGCTCCTTAGTAGTCACCATTTCCCTTGACTCCGGCCGAATTAAGTGCATCAGCTGAACGTATCATATGATTTCCTTACGGATCAGACCGGTTAAGGTCCAACAGATGCACATTTTGCAAATCAGACTTTCAATCAAATCAGTCACCTTGAAATCCTTAGGCTAGGTTCGCGAATAATGACCTTTTTCTTTGCGGTTCACGCAGATAATCAAGGTTAGTTTAAACAAGAGCCATGGATACTATATGTATTATGTATGTAGTAAAAACGGACAAAGGATAAAACGTTTAGCTCACCAATCATACCATATACCGAGGAACTTATCAACTCTAGGTCCAATGTGGGTCGGTGCCGGGTCGGGAAGCGGGGAGCAAGCCTGGAGACGGAAGCAATAGGCAACCAGAACGTGAGTTTACTCGTTTTTTTCCATGACGTCACTACACAGTTTCCCCTATCTAAAAAGTGACTTCAGTTCACTCCTCGATTGTCGCTAAACGGAAAAACCTAGAAATTTCTAGTTAAGATATTCGAAATCTGCGTTAAATTTTGCGTAATATCGCATACATAAATGTTTTTAAGAAAATTTTCTTGACGTATGAAATTAACATTTTGCGACAGAGTGTCGTCCCATTCCCACACGTGCTGGTTCGGTTCGTCTCTCAACTTTTTTTTTTTTTTTTTAAATTATATACAGTCCTTTATTCAGGCTTCCACGTAATGATAAAATACAAAACAAAACTCTCAACTTGGGCAATCTATGTAACTCTAAAAAGATCCACCCCACACAGTTGCACGAGACTTTGTCGCATACCGATCGCAGCGCCGCTGCGGCGTTCTGGTTGCCTATAGACACACTGAAACGACGTTGTTGGCTGTATGTTCCGCTAAAATGAACATTAGCATAAGGCGTATTTCTCAGACCTTAGGTGACTCTCCTCATGCTCAAATCTGGGTTTAAGGTAGGTTATATGAACAATCATACATAGAACATTCATTATGTGGAAGCCTGAATAAAGGATTGTTAAAAAAAAAAAAAAATAAAATAAAAAAAAAAAAATAAAAAAAATAAATAAATAAATAAAAATAAATAAAAAATCATACATAGTATAGATTGCGCACAATGTGTGCATGAGAATGAAATTAAAGAATAACTTCCTCGTCAATCGTGTTTCGTTTCGCAGTTTTCTCCTTCGCAATTTTGTAGCCGCGAAGCACATTTCGCGGTTTTTGCCGCGCGGTTTTTTAATGGACCCGCTTGCCTGAATACCTCAACTCAATTTTCTATTCCATTCTCCTCAGCCTTCCAATTCCTCCAATTCCTTCACTTTCTCCATCGCCCTTCTTTCTCCCTTCCTTCCAAATTCCAACTTCCTGCCCTTTTTGCCGTCGTATCCAATATGAAATCATGACAGAGCTAATTTTCCGTCCATTAGTCTCATCACATAATCATTCATTGGGATTGGGACTTGGGACGGGGGGACCAATACGCCTGGCTCCAATACAGAATTAACAATATGACCCTCACTCACTCGATCATCAGCAAAGCAATCAATCCTCAGCACAGCGAACGTTAACGAAGTGTGACTGGCTCGGAAACAGGCTGCTTTCATAATCAATCCAATATCTAATCTGACCGAATGATCCAAGATCCAAGACTCAGGACAAAATTATTTTATTACATAGGAGTTGCCTCATATAAGCAAGCATAAAGCATAAAGCATAAATCCTAAATGATCGCATTGGGTTCCAATTCCTGTCATGAACAATCAATCGGATTTCATTAACTGTCAAGACCAGAATTTGACAAGAATTGGGAATTAGTAGTGCGGAAATGAGCGGAGGACGGAAGACAAAAATGACGGAGCTGGAAACGCGTGAGTCTTTTCATTATCAATTCAATTCAATAGTGAATAAAATAGGAAATTTAGAAGCGTCTGCTACTCCGCTGGGGCGACGTGAGACTCCAAGCAAGCCCGCCTCTTTCAAGGAGACGTTCCGTTCCAAGTTCCAAATCAAAATCAAATCAGAACAATGAAATGACAGGTTGGCAGAAACAGAAACACAATACAACACAAAGGCGGATAAATAAATTATTCTAATAAGGTAAAGTCCAATCCAAAGTAGTTCTTCACCTGTCTCAGGCCGTTCTCTGACTTGTGTTTGTTTTTGTAAAGTGAAAAGCTGCGACTTGAGCGAGGTGCAGGCAGTGGCAGTAGTGGGAACAGAAGGGAGCTTCTTCTGAGTTGGCAGAGGCAGGCGCAGAGAGAAGAGGTGACAAGGCAGGTGGCAGGTCACTCCATTCGAAATGCCTTTCGCTCTCCGTGCCAAGAAGCCGATGGACAGGGTATGTAAATACAAACTACTTACTTACATAACATTATACGCATACATACATAAATGCAACTAGTTGTCAATTAAATTGACATTACCAATGAATTCGCTACACATGTGATATAACTCAATCATTCCCTATATTCGGCAACACATCAAATATGAAGGTTGTCCTATTCCGTGTTGGGGGTTGGTGTTGGTAAAGGGGTAGCCCACATGGGGCGGCTTAAAGCTCCGCTGTCCGTCGGAAAGGTCAACTTGAGCTGGAGCTGGAGCCGTCTACCATCTACTCAATTTGTCTCTTTGGGCTCCTCTCATGTGCCGTCATGTCCCATGGCAAATGTACATAGGATATTAGCTGTTCCAAATCCTCTGACTGATTTAAATGAGAGCTTTGTATTCCCAGGACCTGTGCGTCTACATTGCGGAAGCGGGTGATGAGGGCGTCCAGCAGAAGGTCATCCATATTCTCACGCAGTGCGTCCAGGACAAGGTGGGTCTAATGTTGGGTCCAAGGTCTAATGGGTCAGGGAGCTCACTGCACCTGGGCCTTGTCCACTCTCTTGAGTCTCTCTTTCCTCGCCCTTCTCAATCTCCCTCCACTCTCTCTTCCCAATGAACAGATCTTCTCTGGGAACGAGGATGTTCTCTGTCTGGCCCGTGATGACCACATGAATGAGCTGGAGTTTAGTGGTCTCAGCTGGGAAATCCTCCGCAAACTGGACCTCACCTTTCGAGAACCACGTGCAGAGGACAGGAAGCCGGACCCGATGGCCACTTTGTCCGCCGTCTCCGAGTCTATCCTCATCCAAGCCGAGTGAGTTCCGGTGTAGTTATCCTAGTAATGAAACACAATGCCTGGCTGGATGCAGTGGAATGTTGTTGAGTGTAGTTGAGTGTGTTTGTTTGGAACAGGGAAGACGTGTACGAGAACAAGAAGATCCTCTTCTTCGCCAACTTCCTCGCTCCGCTCAAGGACAGAGAGCTGGAAGCGCTCTCAGATCGGATCACACAAGCCAACATCTTCCTCACCATTGTGTAATTCACTTTCCTCTCATTAGTGCTCAGTTCTCAAAGTCCAAGTATATAGAGTGGGCAGAGAAGATTGAATCCCAATTTGTGTACGAGCAGGGTTCCGGACCAGACGGAGTTGAGCAAGACGCAGGAGGCGAACGTGGAGCTCCTCAAGCGCGTCTTCGACCACAACGTACGTATACGTAAGACTTCTCAGCCTCTCATTGTGTCCACATTCTGTCCACTCATTTCCATTCTTCTGTTGGAGCAGAACTCGGTCTACGTGAGCTACCTGAAGGAGGCCGCACGTCATCTGGCCAACACGCTGTCCAAGAAGCCCGTTCGTCCCACTCCCTGGAACGTGAAGATGGAGATCGGGCCGAAGCTGAGCATTGACGTCCAGTCCTTCGTCCTCGTCCGAAAAAACACGTCCACGGAGCTCAAGACGGCCCTCGAGAAAAGCATCCTCAGTCTCGTCAAGCCCAAGCAAACTCTGGTACGCACTCCACCCTCATTAATCACAAATCTACACATAATGTTCTGCTCCTTCATTCCGTTCACTCCTCACTCGTCCCCGACCCCCGACCTCCTGCCCATTTCCTTTCTGTTTGAGCAGGTTGGCAGTGCGGCGGGTGGGACAGAGGAGGATGGAGACAGAAGCGTGGTTGGGCGGGAAGAGGGTGGTGGTGGTCCGTCTCAGACGGACCTGGAGCCTCAGGACTTTGTGCTGACCAAGGACGAGGTGAGACGGGAGACGACGTGGCGAGAGACGGAGGATGGGACGGCCGTGGATCCCGAGGACATCATTGAGGCCTATCTGTACGGCGAACGCCTCATCCCTCTCGACGGTCAGTCACTCTCCTCTCAGCCTACCTAACCTAACGACTGGAAAGGAAGAGCGGAAAGGGAGTTCTTGATGGAAGGTGTCATTTCAGTTGTTGATTGGTTGATTTGTTTGCAGAGGTGGACAAGAGCCAGGGCTACAAGTCGGGTGAGAAGTGCTTCAAAGTCCTCGTTTTCTGTCCCCGTCAGAACATCAAGCCCTCCTACCTCCTCGGAAATGGAATGGACTTGGTCCTCCCACAGAAAGGAAACCCCGTGAGTAGCCCACACACTCATCCCCATTCCCCTTCTACTTCTCCTCCGCCCTCCACTCCCACCCCACCAATCTCTTTCTCCTTCCAGGTGGCCCAACTCAAGTTTGATGCACTGCTCCGAGCATTGGAGAGCACGGGACGAGTGGCCATCGTGCGGAAAGTCCGATCCACCAACTCCAAACTCATTCTCGGCCTTCTCGCGCCCTGCATGGAACGCAAAGTAATTCCTCACCTGAATGGTCAAGTGCTACAGTCAAATATGCTACAGTGAGGCTTCCAGGTGCGGAAATACAGTTCCATCTTTTGTCTGTTTGTCCAGGGCCTCGTGATGACGGAACTCTGTTTCGGCGACGACATTTCCACGCCCTACTTCCGCTCTCTTTTTCCCGAGGACGCGGAGGAGCTGGAGGACGGGATGTCGGAGAAGGAGAGTTTGATGGACGAGCTGATCATGGGCATGTCACTGGACCAGTTCACTCCCGCCCAAGGACCCGTCGACCCCGCCATCCAAGTCCTCCGTGACAACATCACGCGGAAGATCCTGGGCAAGCCGCTCTCGTACCTGGACGGAAGTGGGACTCTGGCTCAGGCTCCACTCCCACCTCGGGACAATATTGACCTCTTCTTCGAGAAGACGGTGGTGCGGGAGGACGTGGGCACACAGCTACAGCACCTCTTCCCGCTCACGGACGTAAGTCAGCTCTCAGTCCATCTGCCTCATGCACTGCCTCATGGACTGAGTCATGGACTGAGTCATGGACTGAGTCATGGACTGAGTCATGGACTGAGTCATGGACTGAGTCATGGACTGAGTCATGGACTGAGTCTCATCCAGTGTCTCAGTTGGTCCTCAATGTGTGGCATGTGTCCTGTGCAGGTGGAGAAGAAGACGGAGAAGAAGGAAGCGGTGCGAAAACGCGGTCATAGTCCTCCCAGTCCCTCCTCTCTGCCTGCCCTCAAGAACGAAGCCTGCTCGGGCGGAGGAGGAGGACAGGAGAAGAAGATCAAGACGGAGCAGACGTCGGGTGTGTCTGGACGAGAGGACTTCGACGCGGACTTCCTCGTATGCACCACATGAGACAGACAGGGCCTCCAGCTTGACACATTGTATGAACTAGTAACCTACCTACTTGTGTGGTTGGAGGTGGAGAAGCAGTGAGTAAAGCCGGAATCACTCCCACTCATCCCACCTCAACTACAGCCCTCCCACCCCCCACTTGGTCCCAATTACTCAAATATGAACTTAATAAATTAGGAATAAGAAGCATTGGAACTGGAACTTGTCCTTCCACACTCATTCACTTCTTGTAGATGTGTGAAATGTGAGAAATGTGAGAAATGAAATGAGACCTCTCCTCCGCCCCACTCCACATCCCCTTCCCCACCATTCCACATTCCCGCCCACAGACCTTAGGACAGCGAAGGCGAATGTCCCACCCAACAACCCTCCCACATCTCCCACATCTCCCATATCTCTCTCTCCACTCGTCGGACTCCTGACATGAACCCACTTCCTCACACGTCCTCCCTCCAACCTCGACTACGTGGACGAGCGCTGCGAGAGAACAATCTGAACCTTCTCTCCAAAATTTATTTATTACAGATTAGAATGTGAGAATGGTGAATGGTGTGTGAGTGCGTGGAATAGTGGTACATAGTCTATAGTAGTGTCTGGTAGTAGTAGAGTAGTGTCTGGCCCAGTCTCCTCCCAGAGATGAACAAATCTCCAGCTGAATGTTCTCCGTGTCCAGACGTGTCCAGACGTGTCCAGACGTGTCCAGACGTCTAGTCCACCTTGGCCACACGCCGTTTCCGTGCTGGTCCTTCAGCCGCCTTCCGTCTCTCCTCTCCCTCCTCCTTCCCACTCCCCTCCCCTTCTTCTCTCCCTTCCTCTCCAGTCTGCTCCCCAGTCTGCTCGGGGCTGGGGAGGGGTGGTGGGGGTTTGGAGGAGCAGCGGGTGACAGGCAGGTAGACAAAGTCAATGAGGCAAACGAGGAGGAGGCCGAGGAGGAGTCCGGCCAGGATGGTGGCTCCGCCGAAGAGGAGGTAGGTGGCCCAGACAGGCAGGCCGTACTGCGTCGTGAGGGCCGTCATGAGGTTGCGGACGAAGAGGGAGAGACGGTAGAAGTGGGACACGACGGACATGTGGACCGACGTGGGAGCCGACCAGCTCGACACCGGCTCCACCTTCTCCCATTTGAGCTCCTCGATGAAGCTGAGCAGCTCCTCCTTGCTCCTCCCTCCGCGGTACTGTCTGCAACCCAACAATACAACAATACCAATAAAGTACCTTCCTCGAACTCCTCACTATTGGGCGATTGAGGGATTGGGCGATTGGGCCTAGGTCAGAGGTAGAGCTTGGTGTGGCTCACCTGAACACGCCGTCCTTCACGTGGTAGATGGTGGGGAGGGCGGCAATCATGAAGCGGCCACCGAGTCCAGGACTCAGCGTCACGTCCACCTGACCCACACGAATGCCCAGGTCCGTGCTCCAGCTGGCAAACTCGGTCCAGATCGGCTGGAGACTCCGACAGGCCGGGCACCACGGAGCGAAGAACTCAACCATCCACTCGCCCTGGAGGATCTGGGCCCAGTTCTGGTCCGTCACCTCCACCGACTCCGTCCCCCCCGTCCCCCTGTCCCCCTGACTCAGACTCAGGCCGAGCAGGAGGAGGTAGAGCAGAGAGCAGATCCTCCTTCCCTCACACCCCATCACGTCACACGTCTTCCACTCCACCTCCTTCACTTCTGGTCAGACAACAGATAATGAGCCTAAAATAGAAAACAAGTAATAAGTAGTTAGTTGGATGAGTCTTGGGTGGGACGGATTGAGCCAAACTTATTCCAAGAAATATGGTACAGAATCCAGGGGTGGGACCACTCCCACTCTGGGACCAATCTGGAAATTAAGTATCTCCTCAGAACCAGTCTCCATCACATCCTCTTTTCTATTATGAGACGATAATCTGAATAGAGAAGGTAAACCCGATGGCCGGCCAGTGACCAGCAGAAGAGCTTATGACACTTGACAGAAGCCAAGACCAAAGAGGGGGAAGGGAAACGGACTGTCCACCGAGTCCACTCCACCCGTACCACTCCAATGCTCAAGCTCAACATTCAAAAGACTGTCTAATAACCTGCCTGACCTTCAGCAGTCAGTTGCCAGTACAGGTGAGAGACGTCAGGCGTCGCCGTCACTCCGAACCGAATGAACAATTCTAGTAGTGAGCGTGAGGAGATAAGGGTGGTCAGAGTGATTGTTCACTGATCAAAGCTCAAGTCGCTGGAGCTGATGAGAATCGTGACAATGAGAAACGGTGTGACGAGTGACCGGAAGGAAACCGCACCGAGAGCACCGAGAGCACCGAGAGAGCAAAACTCAGGATCACGATACGAGAGCAAAATAATAAACTAAACGAAAATTTCAAAATTCTGTTAGGAACGCGCCATGACGACCAAGCGGAGCAGTATTTAGTAAATAATCACGATTGAGTATTAAATAAAAAGAAATTGAATTAAGAAATTGGGAGGGCGAGTTGTTGAAGAGATAGAGATGAAGTGGGGTTTGGAT
>JAQFXZ010001718.1:0-11243 GCA_034694025.1 Ceratophysella scotica | reverse complement strand
ACAGGATGCGGATGATTTTCATATTGTTGTATTCATTTGGATTATGATGAACTTAGGTAGGTATATCGCATATCGCATATCGCACAGACCTCAACTCAGAGGGCCTGAGCCTAACTGTGACCTTATATTTGCTGGAAAAAAATCCAACTTCTGCAACACAAGAAAGTATAAAACCAAAAATGGTCTGGTAACTTGAGAAGTTTTCATAAAATCATTAGTCAGTCCTATGTTCTGTAGTTGGATTTTTATTCAGAAAATTGGAGCTTTAGGAATCCGAAATGCTTCTAGAGCGGCGTGTGAGTTTTGACATTATAGTTTTACTGCATTACTACTGTCGCGAGAAATTTATTCCAAAATTTACTTGTAAGCTTTATCTGAACAAAAACTCAGAAATAAATGTGAACTAAAATTTGAATTCGAAATTAATAAGTTTAATGGGTGGATAAATATGTGTTTGTTGGTTTTGATTAAATATTTTAGTTTTTTTTTTTAAATACCTGTTCAAATATTTGGCGGCTCTATTTTTAAAAGGTTAAAATTAGCTTTCCTGATCGGTAGTAATCTTGCGATGCGAAAGATCTGCTGAGACATGAACTGAGATCGGACAGTGTATCAACTTAGCACCTGTATTGTAATAATTATCCTCATCAACTAGGTAACTATGTAATCATCGATTCTACAGCTTATTAGTGTCTATTAGTATCCTTAACCTTAGCCGAGCCTGGTGCTACGATTACAAAGATGAAGATCAATCCCAAGGAAAATCAGGCTCGCTGAACAGAGGAAGTGGACTTGATCTAATGTTTCAGACTTGCTAGCAATGTTATTGAGAGCAGATGCACACGAGTCCATCTTGACACTAGAGGGGAATGCTTGACGTCTGACATTTTGCCAGGTTCTCCGGTCCGGATGTGTGTACTTAACTACTTTTTGTGCGCAATAATTCGCTAGAAACAGCAGGAAGTCCATCTGAGTTCTCTGCAACGTGACAAATTAAATTCGCGCCCACTGCTCATTGATATGTCGAATATCGTCACCTTTTCCTTGAAATACAACGAGGCACGTGCAAATGAAAGAGCCCAAGATTCAAGAAAAGAGTTGAGTTCCGAGAATTTGAAAGATTTGTATTTTAGAATAATTTCTGAAACGCAATAGCTGAAATATGAGAACTTGAGGAGAAATGTGTCGAAATAATTAATGTGGGTATATTTCTGTTTACAGTATTCCCTGGCGCCGCTCATGTTTTTCAGCACGAGAAGGCTGGAGCGTGTTTCCCAGTTTCAAGTTTCAGTTGCTCAATCCTTTCTTCCTCTGGGTTTCAAAATACCTACGTGAGTGGGTGGTTGGAATTCTAGCAGGGCAACATCCCTTGCGTCCATCTCTGAGGTGGTGGTTCCACACGCGACAAATTAAAAGAATCTACGCTCTCCGAATTGGTTGTATATTTGAGAAATAGGCAAGCAATTCGAAATACATTGATTCAAGAAGTACCACATACCACATACCGGGTTGCTGAATGTCTTGAACATTTAACATGTATGCAATTCAGGGTCAGGTATAACGTTTCGTCTGGAATCTTTGATACAATGTATAGTTCATGACGTAGGTACACAGTGTTTTCTCATTCTCAATTTACATTGTAAATTCAAATTCTGCTTCACTAATTTGTATGTATGCCACTTGTTTATTCGATGATTCGAAGAGGATAGCCACATATTCGTCATTTCGGAGGAAATTCTCCCTATCGAACATCGAACTCTGCATCCAGCTCAATTCCCAACCAACAACGAGTTGATTGATCAGATCAGAGTAGTAAGGAATATTTAGCCACACATTTGCGTATGGTGCCGTGGTGGTTCATAATATGGAAGGAAGCACGTGAAGAAGGATTTCCAAACTTCATTGACCTTTGAGCAGCACTTGATTTAGAAAAACGCTGCCGCATCTATTATTTGAAGTTCAATGTAGAGGACTGCATGTATTTACTCCTATTCGTAGAACGAGGCACATGACAATTATATTTTTCTGTACAAAGACATCAGTCGTGCTCATTTCAGTCAACGACCTCAAACCAGTTCTACACTACATTCAGGTTCAACTTATGCCAATGGTGAAGGGTGAATGGTAAATTCAGAACAGCTATTTAGCTGTAAACGATAAGCCATCGGCCACAAACAAGCTCTGTTATGCTAAGTTCCAAGTTCCATCCAATCTCAAGTATTTAAGGTATTGACGTACAGCGAAAGAGCCTTTGGTTGAATACATAATTTGTATTACCCAGAATTCTTGCGAAAATGGATCATTAACTGGTGCTGCTGATAGTTTGTCAATTTATTTAATTTTCAATTGTACTGTTTTTCATCAGCATTCATGCATCAGCATTTCAGCATCAGCATTCATGACATGTTCACTTTGCACCCAGTAATGCTGTCTTGTAAAATGTATATTAAGCAATTAAATTAATTTATAATGTTGAGACCTATTTCTAAATAGGTAGATAGATAGTTCTCAAAATCGCATGATCGTTGCAACCTGCATATGGATTGAACACGGATGGATGCACTACATATAGTGCAGCGACATCCCATTTTGCATGAGTAGGGGGGGGGGGGTACAAATAAGACGGCGTGGTATTGCTACCCGCTTAAACTAATAAAATGGAATTTTCAACAAGCTCTCTGATTTACAAGTAAGGACAATTTTGAACTTAGGGTCAGTGGGGTCACTGGGTCATACTCAACGAGTCATAAGTAACTTTTGGACACTTCTGCAAAAATCGGCTAAGCAACGAAAAAATAAACAACTATGCCAACAAGATATACTGTTTGACAACAGGAATTCATTAACTCTTCCCGAATTCACCACCACAAATCACAACACTTAATAGGTACTAATACTATTCAGAGTTGAACATTCATGCATTACTGACTGCACAATTTTTTTGTTATTAAAATCGTGTGTGTAGCAGGAGGCGCAGCCGACGAACCGGCTAGCAATGTTGTAATTACATCCATTAATCAATGAATGCTTAAACTTTTATGCCGTGAATATACTTACCAGCCACCAATATACTTAGAAAATCTCAGTAATTATTTGAGACTTGTTTAACGGAGCCCGTGATATTCAAAAGTAATTCGATTTAGTCCGTAAATAGTGCATAGTCGCCCCTACTCAGCTGCATTAAAAATTCTGTGTTCAATTCATGCTAATGAGAGTGGCTCCGATGTTGATACGTTGATTTAATTTCTTTTTGAAAAAAAAAACGCTAAATTAGGTTTCATATCAAAATTACCTAAGCACAATTGAGCTGCACTCGAACCAGGGTTCTGACTTCAAACACAAAAGAAGTTGACCGTGTTACCGTGTGAAGCAGATGATGCGGGGAATCCTAATTGTTCATGAAACGGAAACGAGCAGATTGGATTTATTCAGTTTCTAGGTTAACGAAAGCCCTAGAAGCCCAATTTACTGGAATGCGGAGCGGAAAATCGGATAGGCAAGGGAAGGCTGCACGCTGCACGTCAAAACTGTCGAGCGAGATACAGTAGAAGCATTGGATCTCCATTAAACCCAGATTGAATCTGAATATCTCCTCATCGAGACCAGCTAATCCACAAGCGTTTAAGGCTTGAATAGTTCGATTATGCGACAGTTAGACGGACGATAAAAAGGCAAAGCGATAAATCGGCGAACGACAATTGGGAGAATTGGGTTAATATCACGGAAATTTTGCGCCACTACTCTTACAATTAGTTGCATGTTCCAATGTTCAAGAGGATTTCACTTCTCAATCTAGCCGCGCCCGTCCAATTGTCGCCAGCCCAATTATCGACCGCCCGATTGTCGCCCTACGGAGTAATTCGAGGCATTAAAGAAAGCTGTTCGTACCACGTGCCTAGAGCTAAGAAGAAATTCCTGGAAGTCATCTCCCATATCCCAATGATTCGTGCAATTTGAGCAGAAGCTGATACATAGGAGAGAAATGGAGCTGAACTGAACTGAATCGAACCCACACACTGCCTCGGGAGCGCAAAATGTAATGGCATTCTGGGCTCAGTGGAAGTGGAAATCCGCTTTCCTTTTCCTGACGTAACATCAATCAAAGTGGATGATCCTATTTTCTAATAAACGACCTGAGATTCATCGGAAAGGGTTGAAATTATGGATTTTCAATGACTTAACAGATTCTGCGCTACCCAGGAGAAAGCTTCTCTCCAAAAGCTTGAAGGTCCACCTCTTGCTATCTCAAACTGGAAAATCGTGTTGTTTGCTATGGTTTCCAAGTCTCACGCCATGTCGACAAATTTTGATTTCAAATCAAAATTGCAGTTACCCACGTTGCAATGGGGTAGTAAACCTGCTACTAGTCCATCATCAATCATCATCCAGATTTCATCGTTTTTAGTATTTAATTTGTAGTAGGTTGTAAAAGCTTCGCGGAATGAATGATCGGCTATCTCCAAGAATCCGAATTTTTTAATCTAGAAGAAATAAAGCGATCTACTTTTAATCTCCTTTAAAATAGTTCACTATTTCTCCCACAAAACATTTAAGACTGAGGCTTTGCTCCGGAATTGAAAATATAAGGTAAACGTAGACTTAGATATTAAGTATTAACTCAGTATTGTTTCCAGTTGTAGATTGAAGGTAGCATTATCAATTTTCTTTTTGGAAAATAAAACTAAGCATTATGCTTGGAAGATCGTGAAAGGAAGTTCGACGCATCAAAATGGGCTGTTGGAGTTGAACAAATGAAGGAAAATCAGTCATATTTAGGATTGTTCTGAAATGTATTTATCCAAATATATAAATATTGATATTGGGAAAGTAAAAATTGAACGTTGGGTGTAGCTTGCAAAATTTCAATACGTATTTGAAATTAATTTAAGTAAATCAACCAGTCCTCTAGATGTATATGTACTCAAAAGGATATTACTGTATCATATTGCATTGCATGCATTGAATCCTGCCACGGTTTGTGCCGAGGACATAATTGGAAATGTAGCATTATACATACAAAGGCTGCAGAGAACACATGCATCAATATCAATGCAATTGCATCAATTGTGGATGTGGTGTGTGGACTATCTCTAACAGGAGAGAAAACCACAGGATACTAAATTATAAGATCTTTCGGGATCCTACGGTTCAAAGATAGTTAAAGAAGATACCCGTTTACCCATAGAAGTGATAAAGTCAAGGTGTAATAGAAAGAATAACAGAAGTTCACCAAAGAGTTATATATTTAAATAACAATCTTCAGGAAAACACACGGGGATCTGCAATCTGCAACAGCACATGTAGTCAGTATACAAAAAACTATTTCCGGAATTCGCCACTTCGTCACCCCACCTCAATATTCAGAATGACGTCAATTCAAATTGCAGTTACCTATGTTATGTAGCACATGTATACAATGCATTTAAATAGGAAGGCTCCTGGAAAACACTCGCATTGCATTGTATTCCAAAACTTTTAACTCTAAAAGTCACAAGTTCTCACCCATTTATTGCTGAAATCATATACCAATTCGTGAATCATCAAAACAAGTGCAATGATCGTGCCTGCATCTTGAAACGAGAATGAGACCTGAGTATTGATAGAATTTATTATCGTTGCGGAATGTTTAACAGCTTCTAAATAGATCCGGCAGGGGGTAACGATAATTGCTTAAATTGGTATTTAAATGCCTATTATTAGTATTTGCTTAAATTGATATTGGGTATTCAAAAATAATACAGTCGACACCTGAAACCTGAAAAGCTTGGCAAATTGTTATTGTGCAAATCTTTATAAAGATCTTACAAAAGGTATTTTTTCAATTTCCTTGAAAAACTTCCAACCTTAAATCCGAATCCGGCTCAAGTTACCTACGCATATTTTTCATAAAACATAACCACAAGTTGCTCTCCTGGTTCTATTCGAGCTGCTGATGTTTTAAAAGGGGAAGAAATTATCGCTCCACCCTGCATTTCGACTTCCGGTCGGTTTCAGACTTTTGAATTGAATATTCTTGACATATTGGAAACGATCAGAACCAACCGAATTCGGAAAAAGTCGTTTGAATTATCAAGCCGGCTTATTGCCCGTTCTGGTTCAAAAACAGCTTTTGCTTGGAAGCCTTCTTTAGAATTACTAAAATTCCTGGGAACTATTTTCAAATAGTGGCGTTCATGTATTTTCAATCATCGCATTTTAGGCAAGGAGCAGAAATTATAAAGGCGTACAATCTCCTTAATTATCGACGTATGTAGCCTGACTCATATGTTGTGTGTATGTACAGTATGTCTAAAAAAAACACGGGCCACCAGTGTTTATTATTTTCCAAAATAACATCGAAAAATTAAAAGACCTATGTTGCAGTCATTTCTGTGCGAAATCGATTCGAAATTCATGTTGAAATTCATGAACTCGAAGTACGCCGTATAGAAATGCCAACTGAATATTTATGCGGAATAAACTAATTCAGTATTTAGTAACATGCGATTTCATATAGAATCAGTAATTATTTCAATTAATCATTTAAATCCGTTTTCTTTTGAACGACTGTAACACATGTTGTAAAGAATTTCATTTGGTTGTCATGATAAAACCTGACATGGTGGCCCGTCCTTTTTGAGACATGCTGTAGTAATTTCTTATTTCTCCGTCTTCGATTGAAAGTTTGTTGTCGTAATATAAACATAACGGATGCATGACGTCGACCCGTTGCCATGGCAACCTAGCTGCTCAACCGAATCCTGGCAATCTAATCCTAGATGAGTACACAATACATAGAGCTGGATCTGGGTGTGCCAATCAGTGATGGGATAATTGCATTCAAGTGAGCTTGGATTTTGATAAAAGAAAAACCCATTAAAAGAAATATTTTTGGCGAGTTCAATTGATTACAAAGATCAGTGCTTACAACTGATAATGAGCGAGCTAGTAGTTCAATATTTAACGGCCAAGAGAAAGCCGTTCAAAATTGATACAGAATTCAAAAGTTGGGTCTAAATAGCGCTATGAATTCTATGAAACGCCTAGATACCTCAAAAAAGGGTGACTCAGAAAAATTTCTATAAAACACATCCATTTACTACATCCATCATCCATGTCAAATATTTTTTGCAAGTGCAGCCATGTCCTTTCATCGTCTTTGTTTACTTGTGTCAGCTCCTGCTCATGAATAGTTTATCTTACAGAGTTCCTGATTCATCGTATTGCTGTTGATTGACGTACTTTTAGAAGATTTGGAGTCTGCTATTGTACCGATTGGTTAACCGACTATTCCCCTTAAAAAATCTCTTGAATTTTGAGTTTTAGCTTCTTTTGACCCGAAAGTCGATAAACTCTAATTCTGTGTTAACATTTATGTAAACTTTGTTGGAATTTAAAATAGCTGATGAATTTTGTTCTCTCAAACATACGAACGATATGTTTAATGATTGCATGCAAAAACAAGAAACAGCCTAGCAAAGGCGTACTTCACCTCGTGATTGATGAGACGAAATGAAGGGACGGGAGCAGGCATATTGAAGGGTTAAAGTAAAAAAAAGTAAGGCTGCTGGTACCCTCCAAGAGATTTTCAATTGCACCCTCCATTGTACCCTCCAACAATTGGAGGGTCTACGAGCGTTTCGGAATTACCGAACCTAACCTTCTTCCCTGTAGGATATCTCTCTAGCCAAATGGAGGGTACCAGCGGCCTTACTTTCCTTACTCTAACCCGAGGAGTGCAATCCACGTTTGGTTTAGTAGCAGTAGCAATTATTATTGTATAAATTTTTTGACAGTTTGCCCTATTAAACCACGTTTGCGAAGTGTGCAATATAATATTTTGTGTTATAAAGTCAACAAGGTTCAACTTTTGATTTACTTACATGTATTTCAGTCAATTCTGCTTCACGTCATATTCCCAATTTCCATTCCCACATGAGAAATTGTTGGCTTTATATTTCAAGGTACTGTCAAGAAATGTCTATGTATTTATTTGCAGAGCTGGATTGGATTGGATGAGCTAAGGTAGCACATTGCATTCGGTTCACCGGCGCGGAAGATGCGAACATAAAACATTTCCGTGTCCTGTAATCTGAACCCAAAAACATCGGTTGCAATAAACATGTTGCCGAATTTACAAGTGGGAATAAGCACCTAATATGCAGTTGCATTAATTTTTTTTCATGTTCAAATTCACCATTTTGCTTTTCGATCAGTTACTTTACTATCTATTTTTTCCAACTCAAAATCTCATCTGTCGCCTGTCTTAGACTCCAGCCAGACTCTGGCCAAGTTCTGGGAAAAAGACGTCTAAATTGTTTAAGCGAATAAAGTTGATCGATGTTCGGTTACTTCAATAAGCTCTTGCGCATGCAACTCATTCCATTCTAAGTGTCGACACTTATTTTTGATCTTCCGCTATTTTGAAAGAACTTTCTACGTGAATCGGCAATATTATTGGTAGGAATTGTCGTGGATGCGGAGCCATGACGGTGATTGGAGATCCCCGGTTCCCGGTTGCCTGGTTGGACCCGCTTTCCTTGTTTTCTCCAGTCAGGAGGTTGTGCGGAGTTGTGCTGCGCGGTTCTTGTCCGTCGTCGGGGCAGGCATGCTGGTGTGGAATGAGGTGAAAGGGTTTTCCATGCCTCCCGGTCGCTTTCTCCTGCCTGCTGGACCTGGACTCCCAGAAAGACCAGCCACCCGACTGCAGCCTCTCTGCTCACTCCCCGTCTCCTTGGCTCTGACAGTCAGTGGGTCTTGGTCCGGCTCGAGTCACGGAACGCGGGAGGGTGTCTGGCTTCTACGTGGCCACCCAGGCCTCGAAGCACTGACTGGGACTGCTTCCCATGCAGATCACTGTCTTCGGACACTCGAGTAGACCGCAGTCATCGACCACAGGTGGTGGAGACAAGACGGACAGGGCTTTCCTTCCAGCCCTTCACAGACCGACATCCTTCCCCGTGCATCACTTCTCTCCGTAAGTCAATCTCCTCTTCTTCCAATGTATGTGGTAGGTACAAGCCTTCGAACTAGCGACGTAGTTCAATTTTTAAAGAAAAGTCAAGACAGCTAACTTTCTTGGCAAAAAATAGAGAAAATAGAAATTATTTATTGTTGCATGTCGTGTCGCATTTTCCCTCTTCTGGAAAGTTTTCATTCCATAATATCATCTGCTTTAAATAATATGAAATGCTCAAATACAGTGTTAGCAATCGTACATGTAAAATTGGGTTATATTAAATGTGCACATTGAAGATTTTTCGGCTCAGGAAGGTGTCATTTTATAGATTGTACACAGTTGGTCAGCGACAGTTTCTCTATCATCCACTTCCGTTCGGTGCGGCGACGGATTACAAAATAATATGATTATACGGGACGCATACTCCAACTGTAATGATTTGATTAACAGCAGCAATTTGTTTATCTTTCATTTCATTCGTATATGAAATAATTATTCTTTGCTTGCTAGATTAATTTAAAAGCTCATAAATTAAATTCGAAATTTCGTTTTCGAGAAGAAAAAGGTCTCATTATAACGTAGTGGTAGTGGTTCTTAACTTTGTTTAACCTACTGCTATGCTACAATGTGCATGTGCATGTTCTCTTGACTTGAACTTCTGAAACGCTTTCTCCATCGATTGAACTGCACAGTGGCATTTCAATTCAATTGCAGACTTTCTCGAGACAACAGCGACACGTCGGTAAAATGGAATTCATTTCAAACGCACCCGTCTCTGGCTGTAAAATGCAAAATACAAACTAATTACTGGACTTCCACATTAGCACACATACTGAACTGTAAAATGCACTACGACTGAACAAGAGCCAGCTTTAGAGAAGCAGATTCTGTTTTTTCTGCGCTCCTTATGAGCTTGAGCTGGTTCTAATCTCTGATCAGATTTACTTGAATTTTGTTTACAAAAAATCCAGGCAGCGGACACCACTGCACAGTATTGACATAATTTACACTTTTTTCAAAGCTAACTTCAACCACTTGTTGATTCATAGATTCTTACATGAATGATTGAATTCTTCAATCAATACTTTCGCATTGTATATAGCGACACAATAATAAATGTTATCGGAAGATCAACCGGCCAATGGCAGCCATTAATGGTGTCTTCGGCACTCTTTTCTACAGCGTCTTATATAGGACTCTAGGACATCATACCAAATACTGTATTTGAATTCGTCCCATCCCAGGTCCTTTCACATTTTTTATTGTTGGTTTTGGATATTTTATACTATTAATGATACTAATAATCTCAGTCTTCTTGTGGAAGCCCTTGATAGAATTTCATTCTGTAGTGCGCGAGTTCATTTGATTATTTATTTTTGTATTATCTGTACAATATCTCTTTACAGAGGTATTAAGTTAAGCCCACATCGCTGTGGGCTTCGTTTATGAATTTTTCTTGTTGACACTACCTTGGGCTACCATATTGAAAACAAAAATACGTTCAGGCGAAAAAAGGAATCTCAGGCATGAAATCGGCAATCAAATCACTCAGGGTCAGGGCTCAACATCAATTTCCCTGAACTACAGCTCAAGCGGTTCAACCAATCAATCTTCAGCCGAAATCTGACACTCGGAGGACTCCAGGGATTGCGCGTTTAAAAAAAAACTAGGAGCTAGAATATAAATGTCAGCAAACTAACGATTTCAGACAACTCTAACTTCCAAACCACTGACATTTGAATATGGTTATGATCCCTCAGCTTCCAGGAAATTGAACGTAAATTCGACGTCCGTGTCACATTGGCCTTTCGCGTGGGAAGGAACGCCACTTCGGGCATCTTTAGAAGTTATAACTTACTTATGCCATACGAATAGCACTTTTCCGTGCGGAATCCTATTTAAAACAGATAATTAGGGTTGTAGGTAATTGTTTAGATTAGAGTACCCATCTTAACGTTACCCATCCGAATCTGCTCTATGGTTCTAAGGCTTGCTTCCAAAAATATGTAGAATACATGCATTACCCTACCAGCCTCGGCGGACACAAAGGCCAAACAAAACCAATGATGCTAAAAATCACTATTAATAATCAGCACGTTTACTATAGTTTGTAAATGTGAAACTACGTTCAATCACTTTGAAAGAGGGTTCACGATACAAGGCTTACGTATCCGAATTAAGGAACTGGTCCAACTCAGTCATATGTTTCCTATATTTCATGATTTTATGACCGACGGTCCCGGTCCGGTCCCGGTCTCGGTCCTTGGATTTTTAGGACCGACTCAATCGGTCCGGTCCCGGTCCG
>JAQFXZ010001717.1:0-11247 GCA_034694025.1 Ceratophysella scotica | reverse complement strand
GTCGCCGCTATGAATAGTCGCCGCTATGAATTGTCGCCGCTATGAGTTTTTCGCTATGAGTTGTCGCGCTATGAATTTTCGCGCTATGTAATGTCGTGGATTCCGAAATAAGTTATAGCAGTTAAGTAAGATCGCATGCAAACAATAGGCTGGTAAAGTTCACCAATGTCAACGGTCAATGTAAAAAATTGAAATTTGCTCGATTTTGTATGTAGAAGTTGTGAAATTAAAGACACGAGACAGAATTTTTGAAATGACCCTCGTAGTTCATTCTTCTACGACTCCCATTCCGTTCCAGTCCCAGTGTCCAGGACCCTTTAATTTAATCCGTATGTGAATTGTGAAGTGGGCGTATGTATGGCGTATGGTTCTTATTCCCCATCCAGGCTACTTTGCGATCAGTCATTTGTATGCAGAGCCCCACTTGACGAAAGTTTGAGCTCATGTCTCCTTTTCTCTTTCGTCTCATCTCTTGTCTTTCCGCTTTCACTTGAGAAATTTAGCATGAGAGGGAGCGTGATATGAAATGCAAAGAGTTCCACACAAAATAGGGGCTAGGCTTACATCAAGAATCGCATTTCTTCCGCTCTGCTGACGTATCTCCATATCAATACCATCCGGCTCCTTTACGACTTTCCTCCAAATGTTAAAGCATATGCCTTGGTGTGACACTAACAATAAGACTTGAACTATCTCAACAGCTCTTCTCATTTATCATAAATAGTGCATGAAGATGGATTAATAGTGCATTGTTTACGACTTTGGTGACAAAGTTGTTGTTTGGACTTTGGACTCTCAAGGAAGCGGGAATGTGTGTCAAGGGAAGTTGGTGAACTCCGTAATATACAAGGATCATTCCATTAATTTGTAGCGTTGTTTGAAAAGCTATCAAAGCAAAAAACTTGCGTGAATTTGGCTAAAACCTTCAGCACAGGTAAAACAATAACTAAAGTACATTTCAGCAAAACATACTCCGTATGGACATTTTTATTTTAATATATTCAAATCTCGTTTAGTTTCATAAAATTTTCTAACAAGAAATTTGTCATTTTGCAAATTAACCAAAATTTACTTGTTTTATCATTTTCGAAAAACCTTTAAAACAGAAATGGCTGTGCTTCAAATCATAATACGAAAGGAACTTTTTTGAGAAATATTTTAAGAGCTAGTTATGAAAGTTAAACAATTTGTTCTCCAGACTTAAAAACACAAATTTTGACCAAATTTGTAATAAAATTGTCCCTGTGCATAGTATTTATCCAATTCTTAGCTGAAATGTAATTCAAAACCTGTGTAAAAAGATTCAGCCCAATTGATTCCCCTCTACCTGCTTTCCAACTTGTCAAACAGCCCTCCAAATTATTGAAATGACCCTCGTATTTCCTGAGAAAATTTTCAGGTCATTCGACCTCAAGTAAACCAAGTAATCAATTCTCAGGTGACACCTTGAAATGAACTCCTCCTGGTTTGGTTCACGGCTCTCGATTAGACTATTTGACTCATTTTTCATTTCCTACTTTCTCCATGACAAGAAATAAATGATATCTTTTCCTGATTCATGTGAACCCTATTATCCACTCCTCTCTTCTCCACTTTCAGAGCCTTGAGATAAGAAATATGATCTGTAGACAAATGGACGTGGTATGGACGATGTATAGGCCCTAAGCCTGGATATGCATACTTGTGCACTCAGCGTGCTAAATTTCTTTCACTCATCCCAATGCAATGTGCATCTGCTCGACTCTACTTTCCTTCTTTATGAGCTTCTCCCAGAGTGAAACTTTCCATCTGTTTTTCTTTGTGGTATTTTTATGGAACCATTAGTGTCACACGAGTCCAATGCCAAAAGGGCAGCGTTTGTTTGTTCAAAGTTTAGTACAAGCCTGGCTTTGTGGGTTAACATAGCCATTCCTGTTAAGGTGAGCGCTGATCTGAATGCCATGCATAATGCATGTGAATTTTATTATGGCAAAATTGGGTAAACATCTGTGGAGAACCAAGTGCAGATGGAGATTTCCAAGCAAACTCACCATTTTCTCCTCCAACTTTCTGGAAAGAGCAATGAAGTTACTTTTCCTTAAAACAGATGAGCAGTGTTCTGTGTCATTGGGCTTGAGTCGGTAAACGAAATGAGAAAGGTAAATGACTCGCAAAGAGTTAATGTTCCTACTTGCAGCTGCTACGTGGCAATGAACGAAAAGCTACAAAGTAGCATGCATGTCATTTCAAACTTCGAACCCTTTTGTCACTATCATCTTTCTCTGGCGTTGTTCCTCGGGATATGGAAACTCCCTTCAAACGCAGAACTGTAGTTGACGTGTCCAACCTCAAGCCTCCATTCAAAATATATTAGCGCAATATTTTCTTTTAAAATATTGTTATGGAACATAGTGCGTGCCTGATACAGTATATAAGAACGTCAAAAAAAGTACTATATGTGTTTAATTGTTTATTTTTGTACTGTGCTGTGTTAATTTGTAGGCGTGGTGGAGCACATTTGACATGTGGCACATTTTTATCAGGCACAAACAGGCGCTTAAGAGTATTGTGCATTCATATTTACAAAAGGCATACAGAATCACTACTTAATTATTATATCGCATATTACATATTAATTAGTTCAGAAGAGTTAATGATGTAGCACCGGATCGCGAGCCCTATTGTGGTCTATCCATTGTATCTTCAGCCAATTTGAACTGAACCAATATTATAAAGTACGTCATGATGGCTCCAATTATCTGCAATCATGTTATCAAAATTATAGCATTATTGGGGATGAACATGATCTTATCAAGTAATCTAGCTCCGAATGAAAGGCAGACGATGAACTTACTGAAGTTATGAGCTTCCGGTTGACGGTAAAATAGCCTCCAGCTGAAATTGCCAAAGGTTTGTCCAGCTTTTTAATAAAACTTCGAATCTGTAGTAAATGGGCATTAAGATCGTAATTTAGATTGATAATCTGCATTATTGAAATTTAAAAAACACGCCAAACTCAGAATTACATAGGAATTTTTTTTACCTGTTCAACACATTGTCGAGTAAGATGAAGCGTGCTGACCTTTTGGAGCATTTTTAGCGTAGAAACAACCTGTGCAGAGCATTTTACACGAAATAATTGAAAGTCGATCATCAATTTAAATTTAATTTGAAAACCATGTGACTCACCTCGTTAGCAATGAGCTGAGCATAGGTGGACACAGTGAACAGTTTGATCACCGTTATGACCACCATAAAAGGATACACAAACCAATAGGCCAAATTTTCTTCTCGTAAGAAAAGTGTGAAATACGAGTAGAGAATAATTCCCAAGATTGAATACAAAAAGTCCCGTTCAATGTGTGATCCAAAAATTCGACTTGTTTCCAATACGAGTTCCGAGATTTCTTCATACAGAATTCTCATTTTATTCAAATCACCCGCAAGCCTCAACGCCTCCTTTGATGACAACTGCTGAGCGTAAAGATCAACTTCCTCGCCATACTTGGCGTAGGACTCACAGTTGAAGCAGGATGGTGTAATGGGCAGAATTAATTTATTCATTTGCCAATTGAAGTGTCTGAGTCGGATTCGGATGGAATTCATGAAGAAAATGAGAAGGCCACCAGGGATGCTCCGTGTCATTCCCGCAAGGGTTTCCACGCCGATGAGGAGAAAGTCTGTGTAGGGTTTAGGCAGGTGGTCGTTCTCGAGGATGAACATGATGTAGAAGGAAATGATGATCAGGACAAGATCAAAGAGGAGAACGGTCAGCAGTTTTAATCCAAATCCCTGCTCCTTCCGGTGAATGGATTCGGGAAGTTCCACTAATTTGTCAAAGCTCGAGAAATGATCCATGTAGTGGAGAAGGAGGGAATACTTTTTGAGGAAAACGGACATGGACACAATACCCATTATAATTGTCATGTAAAATACGGTCATGACGACATAGTAGTCCGTCACTTCACTGCCTTTCCACATTTGCTGAATTGCAATTGGCTGCTTGAGGTAACAAAGGACGGCTCCTCCGGACATTATGGTGAATACTAAGGCTGTGAAGCTGTATTCTAGAATGTTCACAGTTCTCAAGTTCTCGCAACTCGGGTTTCTTTTAAAGGAAAGATCAAAACAGGGAAGGAGTCCGCAACACTTGGCTAATGTTCCGAGAGGCCGAAAGGCTTGGCGAATTGTACTAATTTCTAGCGGATGAATTGACATCGTGCTAGATTGAAATTCCTCACTGCCTTTCACGTAATCCATGAGGCAGGCGAGCAGCTTCTAATTCTGTGGTCTGGATCTTGACAAAATACTGAGAGATTCAATGTCAAAATGTTCAACTTAAATAGGGTTACTAACTAATAGCACGTAAATATATTTCTTGTAGACATGCTTTAGCCATTAAAACTATAGATTTACTTGAATCTGCTACTTCTATGTAATCACACCTTGCATTCGATGTCGATAGTATCTTCATTTTTTTCATATGCCATATGGTCGCTTGCTCAGATATCAGGATATTTCCATGAAAGCACACTCCCGATAATTTCGTCCCGAAAAATTACCTTCTACGAAAGCTTTTTTTAATAAAATGCGATTATTAATGAAACAAAGTGCAAGCCAGTTTGAGCATCAGTCAGTAGTTCCATTTTTAATAACATCAATACACAAAATGGACCTGAGATCCTGATTTTTAGTGTATTGAGGCAAATTTTCCGGATCAAATTTAGTAATAATACGTCATAACGATTTTTACCTGACCAAAATTATGCGGGGGACAATATTCCTGTCACAAATTTCGTGAAATCATCAAGATGCACGTGTCAAAACTAATTTACACCTGGATTAATTTAGGTTTATCTGGAAAATATAAACCCAACTCTAGTACTTTTTCAATTGATATGAACCTTTCTAATAATATATACAGATCCGCAATGGTTTAGCTCTCCCTGTATCTGACCGTTATACCTTCTGACCATTCTTGAGAGTTCTTCCGCCAGATGGCGATGACGACCTAATGTGGGTGGATATGTTGTGATGGATGCTTATGCTTCAAATTCAAGTTCGCATAATTTTGGATCGGAATCAACCAAATTATTCGCGTGCTAGGAAAAGCAAATTGTGAATTTGGCACGAGGCACCGAGATTGTGAAAGTGAAATGGTGAGTAGTTTGTGATTTTGTGACTAGAAACTAGACTGATACTCATACGAGTTCTAAGGAAACTCTGCTCATCAGTCTGCATTTGCTCAGACAATAAAGCAAAGTACATTACTGTTATGCAACACCCACCTACACATTAATTTGAAGTACTCTACTGACTCGTTGGTTACACGTGCCACATCTGTAATGCCTATCTCAGCGTGATACCAGTTCAAAATTTGAGCTTTAATAATTCGACTATGAATGCATACAAGTTCGATTCATAATGGTATTGTGATTCCATGTCACGGTGGCGAAAGACTTATTGGCGAAATGAACCGTGAAACGCTAGGCCTTAGTGGCGAAACGACTTTTACCTTTGTGGCGAAAAAAAATGGTGAGTTTTATTGACAACTTGAGTGGCGAAAATCTAATTCGGCGAAAATTCAGAAAAAAAATATAAGAAAAAAATCAGTCAACGAGCAAGGGTAGGTAGGGATGTACATGGTGAGGCGGTGGAGCCACATCTTGAGAAGCCTTTTTCCTGCTCTTGCGCGGTATGATGTGCAGAGGTCCTGCAGACGTTTGTTGATGACTCTGTACTTTTTCCTTTGAAGTCTTCGGTAGCCGCCGGGAGCTGATATATTATCTAGAGAGTTTTCAGTATTGCGCTGAAAAGTCTGAATAAGGTGACAGAAGCGCTAAATAGGAGAGCGTTTGACGGATAGAGCCCTATTAAGGTTATTCTGGAATCCCTCCGCGAAATTAGAAGTTCTTGGGACTCCCAATTGAACTCTCTCACGAACATTCCAAAACGTAATGGGGAATGTATCTGGGTGTGCGTTAGTTCCAAAGTAGTTGTTTTCGAAATATTTTGCTAGTGTCCGTAATTCTGGTAGCAAAATAGAAGAAATTTCCGCGAATCTCTTTGCAACATTCTTGGGTTTTCTAATCTCTAACAGGTTTTACCTTAGTGGCGAAAAACTAATTTTGTGTATCTTTTTTCCTTTGACCAACGTCGAAAGTGGCGAATAGTGACCCGTTTTTTGTGCTCCCTTTTTCGCCATTTGGGTAAACTGTCAATTTCGCACATAAGTCTTTCGCCACCGTGACCGACAAGGGGTATTGTAATCGTCCATTGGGCAAGCTGCGTTTCGGGTGTATGAAATATTCAAAACTGGACGGAGTAATTGAGGAAGTGCACAATGAGTGTTTGCCGGTTGTAGTACCTATAGTACAATAGATTTGGATATTCAGTAATGTCGCGGGCTAATAGTAGAGCCCCTGTTGCAATAAACTGTGTGGCCAAGTGCAAGGTTATGAAGTGTATGGTATAATTTCATTGAGGACGGTATCAAATGCATAGTTTACGCTAGGCATGTGCTATCAGTTTGGTCTGATTTGTCAAATATGAATTGACAGATTTAAGGGGCACTACATAGTATAAATGAATGACTGAATGAAATATTCACTACAGAACTATTTACAGACCGACAGTAAATCCTACCAACGCACTGGCGTCCATGTCCAGGCTTATTATCAAAAGGCCCACCAAAAACCCCATGCCATATTGATTCAAAGCTTTTTAGGATAACGGACTCGTCAGGGCTTCTACTTGGGCTTCCAGATATGCCGAATAAAAGGCTTGTCAGGAAGAATTCGATTCAGCTCACAAAAGTTAAATACAAATAAGATATTTGAATTATGGGATCGATTACTTAACTTAGCAAACTCTCTGACAATGAGAAAATCGGGTAGATTGCGTTGAAAAACTGGTGCAAAAAATTTAAGATGCCTACTTTTCGATATGATGAATGAGTATATTGTCACACTAGCGTCTGTCGTGGATTCATTTTATTACTGTTTCTTGTATATTTAAATATTACGTAGTCCCACGCCAAGCTCCACCTGTACTTGAAACTTGCAACAAATATTGACTCCTCGCCTGACATAGATCCAAGAAGAAGACCAGCGGCTGCTGTGTAGGCGTAGTTTCTTATAATCACCTTGTCTACATCTACTTAATAGTTAGTAGCTAATGAATGGCTGAGCATGTCATGCCGATAGTTCTCGCGTTGCACTATCTGGGATTTACGCCCTGCATTATTAAGACTTTGGATGACTACGAAATGCATTCGGGACATGAAGCTGCTTTACTGTAAGCCAGTATTAATGTTACGTTTGTGTTATTTTGGAACACAACGCAGTTCGAAACTCCATTAAATTCGCATAAATATTTATTTCCTTTGTCTTCTCTCTCATCTCTGAAATTGAGGACACACCTTAAGAATGGTTTGGGATAAAAGCTGTGCCGTCAAAGACAAACACAAAAGCCTACTTAGCTCTGGAGGTTTGTGACGAGCGACTTCACTGTATTGTACTGTATATTCTTCGGGCTGCGAAAGATTTGCATTGTTCCTTTCAGTCGTTGTCGTTAGATGACTGTGAAAGGTGCAGATATCCTAGATGTGCGATTTTGTTTTGTACAGGTTGGATTGGATTCGATATTTGTCACCATATTGAGAAATGTTAGAGTCGGCAACGAAACCTGAGAGACTTGGCAACATGTTTTATTTAAAATAGGAGGTTTTTAATTTTTTCAGAATTTTACATTAAAGTTGATTCAACGTAATTTTACTGGTGGGTGGACGTTTACTGTATGCGCACGTGGAAAGGGAATCTCTATAATTGGGTTAATCCGCCAACTATTAAAACAACCAAAGAGTGCTTAATATATGGGTCAAGTCTTCGGTCAAACGATTTTCGGCCTTTAATATCCATCTAAAGTGGACTGCATGGTTAATTCGAAGCGGCATCCTCAAAATAGTGCAACTTTTGTCGTTAGAGTGGAATGCATTTTAGTTAGGACTTACTCCGGTAGATCTCTGATAAGAATCCTGATAGGAGAGATAATGAAATGACGTAAGATTTGGAGTGTAACTACGTCCAAGATCAGAGGTAATAATACTCTGCTTGTTTCTTTTAAGCCTCCATCAAGAAGTTCGAATTAGCTTGGGGTCCTCCGTCTCTCCTGCTCGCTGGTTGGAAAATAAGAGCGCATTGATTGGCTTGTGTCGTCCCTGTGTTCGAGCTGCTCGAGAGAATGAGTGTGACGATGAAAGTTGAGAGGGACCACAAGGACGGTTGGGTATATTTATACTTTAAACCTCTTCTCCACTTAAGATAAGACTAGGTTGGGAAAAGAGAAAAGAAAGTCAACTTAAGACTTAGAAACTCGAAGCAATCAGATTTCGTCTCCTGGGTCCACTTTCTTAGGCAAGGAAATGAAATAGCCCTGAGGAGACTTTTTTTGGAAAACAGAATCAGAGTGTCCTCAGCTTTCCGGCGGAGCCACAGAATTCCCACCAAGGCTTGGTTCGGAAGGATTGCAGGGCAGCGAGAGATCCTATACCACTCTTGTTGATTCATCACTTTTTAATACGAACGAAGGTCCTTGATAGTCTGTTTACTCCTAAGCTAAGTCGGAAATAGATACGGTCACCGTTGACAGTTTGAGAGGCTTTGGTTGTATAAAGCCGCTCCAGACTACCACATCCAAAATAGACCTTTCTGGAATTCTCTGCCTACTCTGTCACTTTGGTACAAAGTCCTTCGATGCTCATGAGAATTTTTCATTGAAACTCAAGCTTAAAACCTGGACCTGGAGGCGTAAAATTAACGTAGACGGATACTTGGGCCAAACCACCATATATGGGTAAGATCACTCGATTTTGAAGATCACTGATCTTAAGATCGCGATCTTCGGCTGTAAAATGATCTTGATTTTGGGATCTTGATCTTAGACAACCCAATGATCTTTATATGATCTTTCCGCCATAAAAGCGTTAAAGATCGCGATTTTGAAGATCACATGATCTTAAAGTCGCGATCTTAAAATCGCTGTAAGATGATATTGATCTTGAATATTTTAGTGAATTTGCCTGATCTTAATCTTGTGATCTTTTGAGCTTAAAATTTTATTTAGGATCAGTGATCTTCAAGATAATTTTCTGGTGATTTTGCCCATCTATGAAAGCCAATTGGGCAAAACCAACACTTAGCCAATTTAGCAAAAATTTAATTTCGTTACTTTTTTGCTGGTGAAACTTGTCCTACGAGATTTCAAGCTTATATTGGTCCACATGTAAATATCTGAACTGGCAAAAACCGCGATTCCAAAAATAGCGACACCGACGTGGTTACTTTAGGCTAGGTTGGGTTAGGTTATAAAATGTCGCTGTTTTTGGTGTTGCAGTTTATTTTATGGTGTGTCACATATATGGGCACCAGGTCCAACCCTCCACTCCCACTCCCTCTTTTTGGCCGGGAGGGATCGAATTTTCACCCCTCACTCCCTCCCTCCACTCTCTTCAAAATTTCTATCACTCCCTCAAGAGTGGAGGGAGCGGAGGGAAACTTAACCCAGAAAGTTCTATTAATCCAGGACTTTGGGCTGGGCTGCAGTCTCATCACTCCCTCACCACTCACTCTCCCGGTTTTCCTAAATGTCGCCACTCCCTCCACTCCACTCCTACCACTCCCTCTTCCAGAAAAGTCACAACTCCCTCCCTTGGCCACTCTTGAGGCTTCCCACTCCCCTCCACTCCCTCTCATTCACCACTCCCTCCGAGGGAGTTTGCCCATCTATGGTGTGTTTCTGTTTTTGGCTTGAGGCGTAAATATCATGGGTTTAAAATCAACCAATATTTTAAATATTGCATTAATTACTAAACTAACGAAAATTAAAGTATATAAATCAGCCACAACAAACTTCCTTGAAAATTTCTAAACCTGTGTTGAAGTACAATGATAGAAATATACACCGCAGAATTCATGAACATACTTTGCGATTTTCTCCGACCAGTTCTTGAATGTAGTGTGATGAGTTCCGTCGGATGACAAGCTTAAACGCATCAAAACAGGTTTGGTCAAGTGATTTCACGATATTTTCTTTAAGTTTCGGTTTTGCCCAAGTGATTTTTGCCCAACTGTCCAGGAATCTAAATAGTCCTTTATTGGTTCATGACCATGACGCTCGCAACTTCTCACCAGCAGGATTTTTCATAGAAGGGATTAGTAATTTTCTAACGTAATTTGATCCGCCCACTGCTGTCCTTCAGTGTCATGAGCTGTAGTATAATACGATCAACTAACAACTAAGCTGAAGATTGAATGCAGTTCAAGTTCTAGCTTTCAATCAAACGACATTCAAGGCTGAGTTATTCCTAAACCTTTTAAGCCTTGCTTATCCATTTCTGTCGTTTTCTTATGACATGTTGATCAATCTTCTCCACCCAAGAAGGTTTGAAGGAAACTGCTCGCATGTTCACAAAGTATTATGATGTTCCATGTGTAAATCATATTGTTTGTATACCATTTACGCAAAATGCGATGAATTTCGAGGCTCAGATCTTGGTGTTCTTTGGAAATATCGGGCTAGCTAATTTTAATAAGCTCTGTAAATACAAATGAAAAGAGTTTTACATAAGCATAGTGGGAAGCGTCAATTTCAAATTCCGTGCATGGACAGCAAATCCCATGTATGGGTATGCTCCTGGTCTTGGTAACGTACACCTGTTAATACCATCTTTAAAATCCGCATTTTTGTAATGGGTCGATTATCGCAGAACCTGATAAAGCTGCGTAAGCACTTGATTCACAAAGCAAAATATGTAAAACGTAGATCCTACGTACGTATTTGACGTACGAAGCAGGAACATGACGTGTTGATTAATTGTTCAGGTAGACGGTATAGATGGATGATAAAATTAATGAAAGAAGAGATTTATGAGGATGTTATGGATTACTACATACCTATACAAGATACCTGATGCACAGTAAGCTTATGGTCGAGTTTTGCGTCAATTTGTTAAATATTTTTCATCTGAAAACCAACTCTAGATTCTATAGAATAGAAACTGAAGTGAAAGTATTGATTAAGGGGCTGGTTGAGATTTGGACTGGCTATGCGTGTCCATCTCATTATGGCGAAACCCATTACGGCGAAACCCCTTTTCTGTCTCATTAGGGCGAAAGGGGCTGGAAGTTAGATGCAGCGTTGCCAGTTTGTAGCATATACAGATGTGTTCTTCATTGTGAAAAAGCTGTGTTCTCTAGCTAGAAGAGGTTC
>JAQFXZ010001716.1:0-11250 GCA_034694025.1 Ceratophysella scotica | reverse complement strand
TCATATTCTAATACATGCTAACGCAGAGTCAAATAGGTAATTGTAAATGTTAATTTTGTTTGTAAATATTGTAAATAATAAATTGTACATTTTGTAAATATTATTTTAATTAGTTTTTGAACAATGTGATTTTGACCTGAGAAATCACGATTTTAAGGTGAATTGGCGATTTTAAATCACGATTTGAATTGAAAGTCACGATTTTAAATAAAAAAGCATCGTTGATTTTGATTTGCTGATTTGATTTTGATGGCTAAAAGTGACATGATTTTGATTTTGGGATTTTGAAGGCGAATTTTAGGTGATTTTGGCCTATGACTTGGAAAAACAATTTCTAATGATTTTGCCCAGCCCTGGTATTAAACAAAATATTTTAAAGTTCCACCAAAAATTCGAAACGCATTGAAATTACTATTACAATTCCTCGTTTGAATATTTCAATTACACGTCGGCCTGAATTGTAATTTTTCCGTTGTTCAGTCAAACTCTGACGACATCATCTTTGGCAAAAATCGCTTTCACGACCGATTGAATTGCACGAAATTGTAAGTAATATTGCATGTAGGTAATGAAAATCCCATAGTTTTAAAATTCAATTATATAATCCGATTAGTTTGCTTTGACCTTGACCAGTGACCAGTATTTCACATTAAAAAGCATTGTTAGAATTGATCAAGATCAAACATACCAAGAAGTCGAATTCCGAATCCAGAAAGACCTTGAGACAATCCATCAGCTACGCCGCCTATCGGAATTCGGCGATCTTCTTCCGTTTGCTGCTGTTCTTCAACACTCAGTGTGAGTCGGTCAATGTTACGAGAGACGCTCCACGCCCAGTTCGTAACGGAAGTCAATGTACCTAATATAGAACACGTGATTATATATTTTTCGGTCAAATATGTGTTAGAATTTTGCATCTGCTGCAAAAGCATTGATACTAGTGAAGATTCAGGATTATTATGACCTACCCATACTAATATGTCGTACGAGAGAGAAAGTTCCGTGATTGAGACCAGCGATGAAGCCCAACGGTCCTCGAGCAATCCCTTTGAAAGGATAAACAATAAAGTCTTTGACTCCAGATCCGAGTGATCTGACAAGCATGGCCGGATTCCCCAATAATTCCAGAGATCCAATCAGACGCATCGGATTTGCTGACTTGTAGATTGCCCCCGTAATGAAGTGCTTCGCCATGGTATCACCAAGCGTGAAGTGCGTAGTTGCCACGTAGTTACTTCGAAATTCATGAATGTACAACGGAGAGTGATCAATGGCCAAGTAGATCCTTTTTGACATTCGGATTGTCACGAAGATTGTGACTGGTTGAACGTAGACCAAATCCATACGAATGGGATTGGAAAGGTCGTTGATGACACCGATAATTTCTTTAGGCATCGGTAAGTATCGCTGACATCCGGTAGGCAGTACGGTGTAATCCACAAATTCATCCCCGTACAAGTCGTCCATCGTAAGATCCTGAAGTGATCTGCCCAGTAAGCTCAAATCTTCTGCCGTGGATTGAAGAGAATTCCTTCGACTACTAAAAGCAGATTCCAATCGGTGACTAGGTACAGGACTATCGCTGTTACTATAATGCGAACGGAGATCCGGAGCTGAGCCACCAAAATCTCGACTTCGGAAAGAATTCGTATCCAGACTTGAACCAGTATCGTTTCTTGACCTCGAGCGATTCACGAGCTCGGACAAGGAAACTCGACGAGAGCCTAAGGCTAAGGAATTTGTACTGGAGTAGACGTCGTATTCGTTTGTTTCCGTGAGGGCCTTGACCGAGGCCGCATACTCTACGTTCACGGAGTACATCTCCATTCCATCAGACTCTTCGTAATTTGGTGGGCATTTTCGTGACGAAGGGTTTCGTTGAGCCTGAATGATAAGATGCTCCTTCTTGATCTGCGGAACTCGCTCTGTTATCACTTTGACAAACTCGGCAATTGCTGGATAAATGTATTCCAGGAATTGGTCTTCAACATTTATTGTGAATGGTTGGCAACGCACTGTGACACTGTAGAGTTTCTCCGTTTTGGAAGGAAAGAGAGAGAACTCTCCGTCAAAGTAGACCATGAACTGATGTTCAGCCTGGTTTGCCGGGTCAAAGAGATCAGGAACGTTTTCGAAAGGAAAGTTTGACAAAGGAACTAAGCAGGTATATTCAGCTTCGTTCTTCAGCAGTACTGGAAAGTCGTAACGTTTTTCTTGGTACAGAGCATTGTCTACTTGAATGTCTCCAATACGAATGGAGAGGGTCCAGCTTTCTGCAAACCTGGTTTAGGCAACATTCACAAATTAGCTTAAATTAGCAAGTTTTAGTTTAAAAAGTCAAAAGATTTGTTATTACTGGATTCCGTTCATATGCATAGATGGGCAACTATTTTGCCCTACTGCCCTACCGCTCTATTCTAAGTTCTCGGCTTACTGCCTTACCGCCCTACTACCCTAAACTTTTTCGGCCGACTGCCCTACGGCCCTATTCTGAACTGTCGTTCTACTTCGCATGATGTGCCCTACTGCACTACCAGCCTACTCAATAGGGCAGTAGGGCAAAGTAGGTCGCCCTACTTTCCCCTATTGCCCTACTCAATAAGACAATTTTCCAATCTATGACTGTTATTTGTGCTGTCCTCATGGGCAACCAATTTGCCCTACTGCCCTACTTTGAAAGTAGTGCTCAACTGCCCTTTTCTGAATCCTCAGGCTACTGCCCTACCGCCCTACTGCCCTCCGCAGTAGGGAGTTTCGCAAAGTAGGGCGCCCTACTTTGTCCTACTGCCCTACTCAGTAGGGCAACTTGCCCATCTATGTTCGTATGTTACTTACTTGTATTCCAGCGCACGGAGTCGCTTGGTTCCAGTCTTAGGTTGTCGCTCAATATAAACATCTTGACTTGTAATACTAATAAATTCTCGTTTTTGTTGAGCATGCGTAAAGTCATCAGTTAGGATAATACGGATTTCGGGAAATACGAAATAAGAATGAACATATGGACGTTCACTGGACCCAATGGCGACTGCGAGCTTGGATGGTGGCGTAGAGAGGGACGGTAGGTCAGCGTTGGAAGCCTCCATTTCTTGTAGCCTAAAATCAAATATATTCAACTTTAACTCTTGACTATATTTCCGTGTTAAAGTGGAGTACCAATGAAACACTTACAACTCTTCTGCACTCAAAATGTGAAGAACTTCACCCGGGGCGAAAGCGGCAACCGTCACTCTGCTAACAAACTTCACAGCTCGTGGTTTACGAGGTTTGCCAGGGCGTTCCACTTCGATCAAGTCAAACACCTGACGATCATTAATTCGCATTCTCACGTCCTTTGCAGAAACCTCGATTTCAGATAGCTCCTCAATGTAGATGTAGTAGATGAGACCCAGCTTCTCAATGTGAACCTTTAAATCCAGCTGCTCCTTGTCTTTCCCAACTTGAATCAGTTGAAATTCATCCACACTCTCAACTCTCAACGGATTGGACCAAGCAATTCTTTCATCCACTGTAAAAATAACGTCATAAGTGTGACTAGTCGACGACTCAATTCCGTTTTTCGTTTTCGAAAGTGAATCAGGTTGTAAGCATCATTTGTGCGAACGTCCATTGTAGTAAAAAAATCGATACTTTAGCGGTGAAGGTCATGCAGGTTGTTCAAGGTCAAACGGTGGCGAAAAGCGCAGCAGTCTGTAAAAGTCGCGTTTTTTTGCCACAAAATGCTTTTTACTACAAAATGCCACAAAACTTCGTCGAAAAAATAGTACTATTGCGCTAAATTGAGTATTTTCGCCATTTTTCGAATACTTGGTCTGCCGAATACATGCCCAAGCAAAAATACAAAGATTGCTCAACGTTTCGTGACAAAACCAAATCATTCAAAATTTCACCTTAAGTCACAAAAACATGCACGGTTTTGTGTCACGGCGTTTTAACATCGTTTATGTTTCTTTGCTGTGCAAAAGTATGTTTTGTGCAAATTCAACGGGCTGACGAATGAATGTTCGATTTTTAAACTTACAACGACAGAGCATGTTGTATCGCTTGACTTTCTGGAACAGTTCTTCCACGCCTCCGACATACCGTCCGATGAGCAATGAGGGTGGATCGTAGCTGGAGAGGAGTTCAGGAAATATTCTTTGTGATGAAGGAAACGTGTAGTAGCCTTGTGTGAATGGCGGTAGGCAATGGAATTGTGGGAAATGAAAAGCTTCAGGTTCGAAGTCACCTCCTTCGGAGTATACCAATTGACACTGTGTCTCATTGTGAATAACGACTTGCGGTGCTTCGTCAAGGGAAATGGCGATCCAAACTTGTCCACTTCGACTTGTCCAGCAAACACTAAGCGGAATTTGAACCTCTATCATTTCTCCAAATTGTCCTTTGGCCCTGGAATGGAAATTATGACGAACAATGTATTGGTTGATTTATATTTAATCCAAGGTCTTAGTTTTAAACGTACCACTGAGGTTGACAACTCGGAATAGATACAGCTGCTCTTTTGACCGTGACGCCAGGCGCCGCTGCCACATTATTGAAAATCGTCTCAAATCTCATGAGCTGAATGAACCAGAAAGGCCCACTTCCATATTTGATCCCAATGTACTTCAAGCCCACTTTGTTGTAAACATTGAATTCGGGTTCCCAGTCGCAGTTGAAGGTCAATAGCGCTTGGCAGGTTGGATTGTTGAGACCCTTCTCGTCGTTCGGTTCCAGGTGATGCACGTTACTTGTGAATGCCAAATGTTTGTCGTCTGGTACGCCTTGGCCACTGATGGATACTCCCTTCACACTCAATGGAAGCTCGGTCAGATTCTGGATGTTGTATGTTGGGCGGATGATGAGAAGGAAGATTCCGTTGTGGAATTTAGATTCGATCGTTAGACTTGTCATCTATAACACAAAGGGAAGAAATTCGATTGTAAAAATGTCGAATGACCTTTGGACGTGATTTGTCATTCGTGAGTAACCTGATTTTCCCCACGAATTTCCAATCGACCGAAGTAGCCAACAGGAATTTTCCAATTGGAATTGATATTGTGAACATCCGTTTGAGAATATTCATCAGTGATACAGATTTTTCCAGACCAACGTCTTTCAGACTTCTCATCGTCAATACCGAAATAGAATTTTCCCTAAAATGCAGAAATAAAGGATGTAAATACGATTGATAGTAGGAAGAACTAACGGTCAGTTTCATAGACAGACCATTTTGTAGATTTACAGCAAATAACCTCGAACCCGTACGTGACCAACGCCTCACTTTGATTTAGATTGAGTTTTGTGGTGGGAAGAGCCTCATCTTCCGATAAAGGGCTTCGAGGTTTTACAATAAAGCTTCCAATACTTACTCGTTTTTTCAGAGGAGAAAATGCGGAGCGAGTATGGGCCTGGTGAACCGGAGAACATCTATGGCACAAAAACCTGCATTCACAGGCCTCTTGAAAGAAAATGTCTTCACCAGTCAGATTCATAAACAACGCCCAGGGCTTCACATCAACCAACACGGAGGGTAGACCTTCAATCCAGGGCATAAAGCTAGCCTATAAACATAAATTAGTTCCTATTTAATCCGGAAGGCTACAATAATAAATGAAGGAACGTGAAGCAGCTAACTAGTCTTACCTCAAACCCTGCTTCTGGAATAGATCCCAAAGACCACTGTTCTATGTCCAGTTTGTCTCCAGTGTAGGGCCATTGTCCCCCTTCTGTATTCTTGGAGCTGAGGTTAAGGATATCTTTTATGATGTCATCAATGGGCCGAATTGGAATAATATTTTCCAGCGCAGGACCTCCAGGTAGAAGTGGAAGGGGTGGGGAAGAAGGGGGTGCAGTCAACCTGGAAAATAAAAAAATAGCAATTCTACAGAGTTGTACAGTTGTGATATTGACTCCATGTACGCGTAACAAAAATATGATTACGGCTAAATCCTCATGCTAAAAACTCTAGAACAGAACAAGCCGCATTTCGTTCCTAGCACAGTAAAGCTCACCGTGTGTTTATATTTGACTGGTTGCCTTCTTTTCACTTCGCAGCATTTTTCAAAGTGTTTTGACGCTGCTTTACGTGCACCTTTATGTGACCTTTATGTTTTTGGCACAGAGCTACTCCCTCTAGGCTTTTCGAGAAGCCAAACACATTACGCAAGACATGTCACATAAAAGTACGCGTAAAGCAACGTTTGAACACGTTGAAAAATGTTGCAAAGTGAAAAGAAGGCAACTAGCCAAATATAAAGACACGGTGAGCTTCACTCTGCAAGGAACGAAATGCGGCTTGTCCTGTTTTCGAGCTTTTAGCATGAGGATTTAGCGTAATCATTTTTGTGTTACGCGTACATGGAGTCAATTATCACAACTGTACACATGGTTTCAAATTTTACTTAAATGGTTTCAATTGGAGGGGTTAAATACCGATTTCAGTTATCTGATCACCAGTATTATTTGATTAAATGTGATTTAAATTAAACAGTTTTCACAGCGCTTGGAAAATTTTACTCAAATTGCATGAGGAAAGGTTTTTAATTGACTTAGACGAAGAACAACTTCTAGCATGATTTATCAAACAAATTAAGGCAAATTACGAAGCAATTCTAAGTAAATATCGCGTTCACATTTCATTTCAATTCACTAGCTTTTTCCCTTACATTTCTTGTATTAGTTTGAATTTTACTACCCAGTTATAAACAATTTATTATTCTTTTGACTTAAAGCCAATTTAATTTTTGATTTACATTGAGTAGAAGTTGGTAGAAGTATGAAAATCAACTAATTTACTCGAAAAAATGTCTCGACAGTCGTTAACATCACTGAGCATTAAATAGTACAAATTACAACGTGCTCTACTTTCCAAAGCGAACTATGACTTACGTTTGTTGAAAAGTAAGATGATGAACGAGCTCATGACTGCCCACATAGTCCATTTCATTTCCTTCACCTCGCCCAGCAAGCACGAAGGAAACGTGGTCATCTCCACGGGAGGTCGTAACCTTGCCCGACATTGGAACAGCCAGAGCGGATCTTGCGCGGAAGAATGGACTCACAACGATCATGGTTCTCATCACGTGAGTGTCCTTAAACGGCACCTTCTCTTGAACCAAGGAACACCAGTAGTTGTAGATAATTAGCTCGCCTGCGATCACTCGAAACACTAGAGCAAAAACACTTGTAATTAGAAACTACATTGCATTTAACGACAAATGAAATCGTTTTCAATTGGTGGACCTACTTTGGAAATATTTAGTTTGATTCCTTATATGCAACAAGTCCTGGAAGAAAATGGAATGACTCCAAGCCTGCCCATATCCAGCCGGTTCATGCAACTTGAATCTAAATTGATCGATGTCAGATGTCGTGACAAGTTGAGACGGTCCATGTGACCGTGCGTCTACAACATATCTCCGTTCCTTGGCCTTCTGTGTGCTGAAAAGTCCCACTAAGACAGGCCACTCCAGTGCGTTGGCGAATGTGACACTGCCTGACAACGTGATCTAATCGGTAGAATGGTATGAGTTTCAGGTAAGATTCGATTTTTCAATTTTCATTATGCAAATCGTATTTTTACCAATCTCTGTGATGCGTACAACCGCTCAATCTTGATAAATATAAACTTCTGCCCAATCTTCCTCACAGACAACCCAACACGGTTCATTCCAAAGCTGTCACTCCAAATCCATTTGGTTCCTTCGAAAACACCAACTCGACATTCCTATTAACACAGGAAATAATGATTTAAATATTCCAAAAAATCCCGGGGGTCAAAGTTCAAACGATTCCACATACCGGTCGAACTTTCTGAGTGGTCCAATTGAAAGCTAAACAATGCCTACTGGGAATCTCTTGAGGTTTCTTTGTGTCGATTTGAATCAGGCCGAGGCTGACGTTCGTGTCATTGCAAACTAGCATCTGTGTCATGTTCAGCTGATATCTGGAAATCAGGAAGTGAAAATTGCTCATAATTTGAGCAAAACCAAAGCGCTAGCATAAATGTTAATTATTTAACGCGATTTTGCTTACTGGAAATGATTTTTAGACGTATCCACCTTCCGACCATAATATGCTTTCAAAGTCTGCATCCAAGACATGATTGAAGAAATTGCGGTATGAAGTGCGGATCCACCAATCTTGAGTGTGATGGGTTTGCTCAAAACATGAAAACCTGAATACACTTGCTTCTCCTCATCTTCAAACAGCTTGTACTTTAGCTGTGAAAAGAATTACAAGTACTTATTCAGCCCAATTCAAAAAAAATATGCACACTTGTCTGACTATAGTAGAAAAACTCAACTCTCACCTGAAACTCGAATGGATCAATCACATCAATGTTGGTCAGATATGCATAGTCAACAACTGAGAGGCTAGCGAAGCTGGAAATGTCAATAGAAGCTCTCTGCCACCATATATTCATATAGAACGTAGTCATGGAAAACTCCAATGTGGCCACAGGTTGGTCCATTTGTGGTAGTCCAATTATAGAATATATGTTCAGCTTGTCTTCTGGAACTAAAGGTGAACATTTTGATTAATTGAGACTCTTTCTAGTACATTTAGTACAAGGCTCATTTCACACATGCTTCCGACATTTTTCCGAGGGTCGTTTTTTGGCAATGGTTTGAACAACTGTAAACAAACAGACAAACACAGAGGAGGGTAGCCCAGCCGTATTTGGACAGTTTGAGAATTTTGCTGAAGACTTCGAGTGGGGTGTATTCAGCGGGTGTTTTGTTTTAAATCATCGCCAATATGATTGGGAACATACTGATTTTGGTTCTGTTTCAAAAATATGCCGCATTTTCATATTTTAATACCATTTCTTTTTCTTTTTTGACTCTCGGTCTTCCTTTGTTTCAGAGTAATAGCTGATACGCCTTCGTGAACATAATAACATAATTTTTAGAATACGCTTGAATTTTCAGGATTTGAAATGGAGCTATCTATTTCTGTTTCACAGGTTTTTATAAAAATTGAAGGAAAACAAATTGCATTTGAAAGATTAGTTAAAAAATAGTTTTGTCCGTACTACTTGGTAAAATCCATTGAATTTTTTACCAAAAACATGATAGTCCATATATGCTCAAATGTGGAATTTTGTGGCAAGAAATATGGAGAGGAGAATTGGAAATTTTGAGCTCTTTAATGAAAAAACGCCACGTTTGTCTAAAATTGTAAATTAAAATTTAACTGACTATATGGATATTTTTTTACTGTAACGTAACCTAATTATTACTTTATCTGTGGTGAAAGTTTCAGCCAAATTCATTCATTTATGTCTGTTTCGCAGCTTTTCAAAAAACTGCCAAAAATTATTGAAAAAACCTTCGGATATATTGACGTTTCAAGCTGTAAATGCTATCGGCGGGTGATATCCTGTTTCTTCGATTTCATATTTGCTCTTTTACTTGAATTCAACTTACTTTTACCACCGTACGTAAAGTGGTTGACTAGATGAAGGCTGAGCCTTGGAATCTCAATGTAGAGCCTCAGCTTTTGTACTAATTTGGGACTAAAGGCCGAGTCAACTCGGAGAGCCGAAGCCAAACCCGTTGGACTCAAAATCAGCTTCTTGTCTTCTCTGGAGAAGAAAAAAATAAATTGAATTAATTTAACACATGTAGAAATATTTATGTGCAATTTGCTTACTCTTCCAATTCGGTGCGAATAGAAAGTCTCCAGGTAGTGGACACAAGCTGCTCTCCTTCTCCGTCATGAATAGGGACACTGGACTCCTTGTCCTTCTTGAATATAATTTCAGTGTAAGGGAGAAATATATTCTGACAGTCATCCCAGTACTCCACTGCGCATCTCAGCTTATTCTGAAAGGAGAAAGTTAGATACTTGGGATGTTGCATGAGATTGCTTATATTGATGTAAGAAAACGTATTAGGCAATAATGAAACCACGCACATCTTCCTTAGTTTTCAGCAGCGTGGTTTCAGCTAAAGTGGGCAAAGCCAAAGACTCAATTCGGATCAAACTCCTCGCTTCCGGATAGCGCCACGTCATAGTTCCCTGAGATGTAGAGAAGGTAATTTGGTAGGAATTAAGGTGCTCATTGGGCGTAGCAGAAGTGTCCACGAAGCGAAGGGCTCCTGATCTCATGTCATCTTTGAAGTTTCTCGTTGGATAGTTGGCAAACGGCAGAGCATCGAGAATCTCAAGGAACTCCTCTTCTTCAGCTTCAAGAAATCTCTGAAAAATTCATTTTGAAAGTCAGACATGACAATGACAATGCTGACTGTTACTGTTATAGTAAGGAAGCAAACCTGAATGTAGTTTCCGAAACTGTGATAGATTTGTAAAAAGGCGAGGATGTTCTGTGGACCCAGGAATACAGATAAAGGATCCGTTTTAAAGGATAAACTTGTAATTGGAATGCCAATCCAAGCGTGCCACTCAGCATTGATTGCGAGTTGAGCATTCCATGGATTCATGAACACGTCCGTTCTGAAATCAAATAAAGTCATCAGCAAAAGGACGGTGTTTTGTCTGGGCGAAAGACTTATGGTGGGTAAAACGGGCGAAATAGGGCATAACGGCCAAGCCGTGGGAGAGGCGGAGCTAAGCTTACTACTTGCCAAATTCTTCAACGTAGCTAATCAAATGCTCAACTTACGTAATGCGATATGGTTTCACTTATCACTTTAACTATATGCATAGCGCATAGCCCTACACACACCTTTATCACCACAGTTGAGTAGTCAATTCGCATTCAGTCATCAACCGTCATTCTCAATAATCAACTAAAATTCACATTTGTCATTTACAGTCAGCAACTGTCCTTCACAGTGGGCTTTTCTTATTCACAATCAATGGGCATCAATTGTTATTCAGTCGACAACCGTCACACCGCCATCAACTGTCATACACACACAGTCATCAATTGTCATTCAGAGTCGCCAATTGCCATCTACAGTCATCAATTGTCATTCAAAGTCGCCGATTGCCATCTACAGTCATCAATTGTCATTCAGAGTCGCCAATTGCCATCTACAGTCATCAATTGTCATTCAAAGTCGCCGATTGCCATCTACAGTCATCAATTGTCATTCAGAGTCGCCAATTGCCATCTACAGTCATCAATTGTCATTCAAAGTCGCCGATTGCCACCTACTGTCATTAATTGTCATTCAGAGTCGTCAATTGCCATCTACAGTCATCGATTGTCATTCAGAGTCGCCAATTGCCATCTACAGTCATCGATTGTCATTCAGAGTCGCCAATTGCCATCTACAGTCATCGATTGTCATTCAGAGT
>JAQFXZ010001715.1:0-11256 GCA_034694025.1 Ceratophysella scotica | reverse complement strand
AGATTACGATGTTCCTTCTCGTCCGGTTTGATTCAGCACGTGACAAGGACTCATCAAGAACGGAAAACGGAATACCTTTTCTGTGTGTTAATGATCTCATGGAATCATTATCCACGCAAACGCTATACGCTTGTTCATGAGAGTCTGAAATCTACCAGCCAGCTACCAGCTTCTGCCCAGTTCAAACCAGAAATTACAAGTCCAATTTGACGTTTTAAAATTATTGTACATCTCACACACGTAATTAAGGTAATTTATTAGCCAAATTGAATTACTGACACAAAGGTGTTCGGTACGAGAAGGAGCACAGCAAACGTCACGACGAAAGAATTAGTTTTGATAAGTAATGAAAAGCCAGAAATGAAATCAACGTACAGTGCACACGGCTCTATGTATCGATTCAATGCATAACTTTGTAGCTTAACGAGAAGAAACTGAAATGACTCGCCACTTTGTCCCAGAAAGCATGAAACACGACTTTACACTTTAATTTCGTCAGAATTTTTTATCAGTAGTCACTTCTATACAAGTTCCAAGAATTTGTTTGCTCTACTAGTAAATATCTGGCAAAAAAGAGTACTTATCTGTTCATTGTTCAGCCGGGGAAACAACTTAAAAAAATACTATCTCATCCTTCTCTTACTCACCAGTCAATATACTCCGATCGGTACGGCTCAATCGTTGAAACTGACGCATGATGTTTGAGATTCCAGTATAATTCGACTGTTTGAACAGTTCCAAGCGGAAGAACAAGTATAAGGTAGGCCAAGGACACTGCAACTAGCATGGGCGTAGTTGGACTTGGGCGCTTACTAAAACTCAGCGATTGCTGTAGACTTCGATGCGTCTTATCACCCGGTTCACGCCTGTAAGCTGTAATACAAGGATTCATGTCAGTATTATATCTTAGATCAGATCACCGACCTATTAGAGATACTTCTTTAATAGTTGACTGAATACGGATTTTCTGAAAATCAAATCGCTATTGATTTGATTTTTGATAAACAATTTGTACTGTGTAATGTTTTTCTTATGGGGACAACTTTTCATATTTTTAGTTAGGTTAGGTTTCACCGAAATGAGCGATATAATGTGACAAGTCGTCGTGAGCTGTAAGAAAGCATTACATACACTGTTGATATTCCCATGCAAGATTTCAAAATAGGCTTCCAGGCTAGGCCGTTTTCGTCCAATATTCAGCTAAAAGCTAAGGTGAGCTGAAACTGAGCAGAATTGCCCTTCGTGCACGTCAAGTTTTACGCTGGGTTTGTACAGAAAATTTTCGAAGAAGCTTCACTAATGTTTTGATATCCTAAATAACACCTAATTTAGCCTTGAACAGTATCCGAGTTTTAGTTTTCTATGTTTTTCAATTATTTTCTAATTAATTTTTACGCTTCATTATAGAAAGCTTCAGGTTGAATTTCTTTATTATTTTAAATCGTGATTCAAGTATTTAAGACAGCTTTTGACAGGTTTCTATTAATTGAAACCCTCATTCAATAAGCAGGGCTGGGCAAAATCATAAAAAACGATTTTCAGAATCATTGACCAAAATCACCGAAAATTCGTCTTCAACTTCAAGTTCCCAGAATCAAAATCAATCATTTCTGGCCGTCAAAATCAAATCACCAAGTCAAAATCAATCTTTATTATTTTAAATCGTGATCTTGAAATCAAATCGTCATTTAAATCGCCAATTTAGCTGAAAATTGGATTTTTAGCGTGATTTTCCAAATCCAAATAGATAGTTCTACAAAATCAAAGTACAAAATCAGGTCATTTCTTCAAAATCAGAAAGTCAAAACCCTATGATTACAAAAATCATGAATTTAAAATCATTGATTTTCAAAATCAAATGATTTTGCCCAGCCTGGTTAATAAGGTTTACAAGGTGGATTCTATTTCAACTTATTTGTGTATCTGCAGCAATAGCTTGGAAGCGAAAATGTTAAAAAATAGCCTTGATTCGGAATGTGTGCTATTGAAGCGCTATAATTCGGCGTGGTTTGACTAAGTTAAACATATTACGCTGGGAATGGTCAATTTAGGATAAAATAAATGACTATATAGTGCGTAAGTGTTTGGTACTGGTTCGCTTGTGCAGAATTTTGAACTGCCTTATCTAAGAAACGGTATGGTTGCATTTTGCCAGCGCGAGCGCTTTCCTTGCCTTGCAAGTGTAATTTACATGATTTAATATTCAGCTTTAGTCTAACCTGGAATTCCTAGGCAATTATAGTATGACAGAGCATGCATATGCATGCGTAGAATAGCCTAGTAGAACAGTGTTTACCCTGGCCTAATCTGAATCTAACGCTGTATAACGTACCTTAGCCTGGCGCAACCCTTTGCCATCATAAAGCACAATATGGATTCAATGCTACGCCATTAAGTAAAGAATAAACAAATAATCCCGTCAAATTACCTGTCAGTTGACTACGATTATTGTTTATTCGACGTAGTTTCCAGAACATGAGGCAATTGAAGATAAAAACGAGAATTGTTGGGATCCATGTTTGAAAAGCAACTCTGATATAGGCCATCCCTTGCCACACGAATCTCTCCGAAGAGCATGGAATGTAGCCAAAGACGCTGTCCTTCTCGAAACCTTAACAAAATATTTAAGCCTTGTTTACTGAAGTTGGAAGACCATCCAGTTTGATTTATGCTCAAGATGTTTATCATACCAACTAAAAATAATTTTGAGAGGGAGAAGAGTGTGAAAATGACGGAACAGGATATAACAACTGCTTTGGATCTGTATCTCCTTGAAGTCCGTATCATAAGTGGATACCAAATGACAAATGAGCGTTCAATGGTAAACCCCACAACTATCCATGCCGAGATCAGTTGAAATATTTCAACAAATACTCCATGGAATCGGCATAACCACTCACTATTCTGTAAAACAACACGAACATCCATTTGTTGTCAAATTTAATTTTCATATAAAAAAGAACCATGGAAATATTCGTACTACTACTACGAATAACTTGAGCTGCAGGAGGTTCTGCAGATGAAGCCTTAAACTTCTGCCGTTCCATGGAACCGTGTCATAATCAATCACAAGCTTGATGACAAAAAAATACGTGAAGAAGACAATGGAAAGATTGACAATGACTTAACATTTTGATAAACGGGATGGATGCTAAACGCATGTTCTCTCAATTCATTACATTGCATGAGCTACAGATTTCTACATCTCTAATCCAGCATTTCATTTTTAGCCTGGGAAGAAGCTATTAATTATTTTAGGCGGCATTAGTGGAGACATGTTGACATACGTCATAAGGTTGTCTGGCGAAAAACAATGCAATGCTTTATCATAAATTCAAGACACACTCACTAAGCTGACATTTGGCGTGGCTTATTGAAAAATAGGGTATACAAAAATATAGTTAATACCGACCGAGGAGTTATTCCAAAGATTGAATTACCATATTAATAGTATTTCTTGTAATATATTCGTACGAAAAGTCAAATACCTGGAAGAGACTGTTGAATTCCTCACTTTCACCCCGGGCAACTCCAATGGCATAATTGAAGATGAGATTCCCAGTGTCACATACAGCAAGAGCCACTAAATAAAACCCACTCCCATTTTTCGCCAAACCCGAGGACATCAAAACGTAGAAGGAGAGACCGTTGAGGAATATTCCTGAATAAAATTGATTGCTTTTGTAAATATATTATTGTACTGGGTAAAATAGCTTTCGACTATTCAAGGAGCCTTTCACTTACCGAGTGCACAGACGAATATCGTTCCATAGGAAAGACAGGCTCTTGTAATTTCCACAAAGATATGAATGTGCTGCCAGTATTCTCGAACTTCACAGGGCCACTCTTCTTCACACTGAAATTGTATGGAAAATTGTTAGGGAAACTGCGCAGAACTTCAAAATTCAATTATTTTACCGGGCTTGCTACCTGCCAATACGACTGCCATTTATATCCGTTCATCTGGACGTAACGTTTTCGGATGCGCAGTAGTTTCGTATCAGGCAAAAAGCGCGACACAAAACGCGCGACTAAAAAAAACCCGACACCAAAAAGCGCGACACGAATTATGTTAGGTTAGGTTAGGTTAGAGGATATCCGAGTGTCGCGCTTTTTGGTGCTGCGTTTTTTGGGGTGTCGCGCTTTTCGTGTCGCGCTTTTTGCTGTCGCAATTTTTGGCTGGAATCCAGTAGTTTGTACAGTAGTTGGATGAAAAACGTTTCAATAAATTCTTTATTGCTATAGAAAAGCGCAGGAGCGCAGGCCAACGGTCAGGTTGATCTCAAAGTGCTGATATTTTAATTTTACGACTACTTACTTTCATTCTACAATTACGTTTTTGTGAGTGACTTTGTTAGAGTGGAACAGGAACAAACTCATTGATTATTGAAATAGACAAATTTTTCACGTGAGCACGAAATAAATTCGTTTCGTTTTCGTTTCAGTATCACTTCGTTTGGTTTCGTTCACGTTTCATTTAGCTCGCGTTTCATTTGCCTTCCTTACGTTTCAAAGTGATTTTCTGTTTCGCTCAAGTTTCATGCAGCAATGGCAATCGTTTCTTCTACGTTTCAGCTCATGAACGAAGCGAAAAGACTAAGCCCTACAAGCTGCTAAATAAAAACACGGAACAGTACAATAGCAGTCCTAGGAAAGGCGGCTATTGTTACTAAATATTCCAGAAATTCATTCGTCGGAAAACTTCCGAGTCAGCGCTTTATCTTACAAAAACATCGGATCTTAGGACCAGGATTTTAGATCAGTTTTTCATGTGTCAAAACTATAAAAGATAGATGCATATAGGTGTATAATACCTGTGTAAAGTTGATGCATTCTAGTGGTGGACTTAGATCCGACAAGCTTTCCAGAGGATACCGGCAACTACCATGACACACCCAAAAGATTAAACAATGACGCACAAAGTGTACAGTGTACAGTGTCTAATAATTATGCTTACTTATAATCTAAAAATATGCACAATGCACAACACTCACCTAGACAGATTCCCTGTTGACCAAATATTCAAGATTTGACTTTCCATTGTTCCAATTTCAAGCGAATATTTCTGTTACTTGTTCATATTTGTTTCAGGAGAGCATGAAGTTTTATTTCCAATGCTTTCAATGCTGGACAATGAGGCGCACTGGTTAACGCAGCACATTTCACATTTCCCAAGAGAGACGACCAACACCGGTAAATCCGTTCAAAGTATCAACTCCAGATTTGTAATGTAACTTTTCGAAAATTAAAAGTAGCGGGTAGCTCAGGTATTTTTGAGTCACGATGAAAAGGAATGTATGAATGTCAAATGTCCATTTAATACTAATAATATTCAATCCAGAATTGATTTGATGCAAATGCAGGAATGTCGCTACGATAACGCGAGTCAGTAGCAATCTGTTGTTTGAAGAGAAACGTGCTTACTTTCTACTATCATCTTTAGCAAAAGTACGAGGATGCACTGATCTTGCTGAGCACTTTTGCTTCACATTATATTCTTAGACAAGGTACCTCATGTACAACTTTTTATTCCGCTTTATATCACTCAGCTCTTGAGCAGCGTAGCCGTAGCGTACTTGGTTTGGTATTGGTACAAAGCCAGGCCGGTTTTTTTGTACGCCACTCAACAGGTCCACACAACTGCTACATGACAGGATACAGGATTTTCTGTTCTACACTCTTCCAATATAAATTACTTTGGCCGCAAAAAATAAACATACTTAGTCCAAGATTTTTAGCCTGTTTTTATCCACGTGTTAGCATGAGGCCGGAATGCTAGTCCTCTTCTACAGTATTCGGTATTTTGGTTGCTAGTTAGTTACGCTACGCTGCTAGTGCTACTAGTGAAGCAACTAGCATGCAAAGCTGGATGAGCCACATCAGACGGACGACGAATCATGTGCTGTTTACCTACGTATTCACTTTCGAGGTTTTCCAGATGTGCTTCAAACCTATAATTTCCAAGCCCCAGAATTATGTTTAATTTCTTCAAATTATACACTCTTCCAGGGAAAAAATAATCAGATCCTGATCCATGATCCAAGTAAATGTAAAACAAGGTGAAAAACTGGGACTAATCACTTATAATAAAATGCGAAAATTACGACGTGCCATTGGGAAATCTAATCAACATTTGCTTAATGATGTATTGAAATTGTAAAAAAGTGGACTACTGAATCAGTTTGGCAAGTTCGCAAATCAAGGTGTCAAGTCAAATCTTTAAGCCATTCATCTGATCACGACTTCAGGTTTCATTTATTCCTAAGTGCACCAAAGCGCGCAATATTGTGGGTTGAAGTTGAAACAAGTGCAAGGTGGCTTGGCTGGATTAAATTGACAGCATATACGTCAGTCCTGTTCAAGGTTCATGGTTTTGTATTCAGCGAATTCATAAATTCTGAATGAAGAACCAGTAGTGACCCTCTGAGATTTCCCAGATTATTTTGACGAAGTTCCGATTATGTGAGACGAATTTAATTACTAGAATGAATTGTTTTTATGACGTGGAACGGATTAAACCCACGCAACATTTGTATGCTTGAGTTGTCTTCTAAGCATTACGAATGAACTGCACGTGGTACAATATTAAGGGAAACTGCATGTTCAAGTATCAACAAAAAATTTATTTTATTTTTTATCATAAATCCCATTATCATTTTTTGAAATCGTACACGGGAATCTCTGGTGGAATGCTTTCTTTGAGCTTTGAGCTGACCACTTGTCACATTGTATTGCACGTTTGGGCGAAATCTAACCGGATTATAATATGAGAAGTTGTCACCCATAATAAAATCAGTACAAAATACGCATTGTCTATTGTCATGTATGTTTTTCAAAATATGCGTTCAGATTTCCGCGTTGATGGCTATGACTAGTGGCGGCGGCGTTTAGTAGATTTGGATAAGGCGGCAGCGGCATGAAGCGTATTTAATTAGATTAACTATTTTAATAATTTACGAATTTAACACTCCAAATTAAATGGATACTTTTACAAAATAAAATATAATGCAAATAGATAATCAAAGGCTTGTAATTTTGCGTCAACAAAAATATAGAAAAGCCAGGCTAATTTTCTCGGGCTAATCCTTAAATGGTCATTTAGTCAAGTAAACGCGTGCATAAACTAAAAAAAAAATGAAGAACTACGTGTTGTAAGTCTTTGAGCCCGTTTAGGAAAACCTAACCCAACTGGACAGAAATCAATCTGAAGAAATAGCCTGGGAAATTTGCCTGGCTTTTCTATATTTTTGTTGACGCATTAATGCTTTCCCATAATCAAAATCTTGAAAGGCTTAAATATTCAGAAATAAAAGCAGAACTATGTACGCACATCATCTTCTATAAATAGGCTATAAAAATATCCATATTGGTTTGATACGCTAATGCTGCTATTATGATGGCAGTGGCGTCGACAGCGATAGACCGGCGGCGATATCGCTTCATTCTTGGAGCTAATTTTTCCCGATAGAGTAAATACTTTTTGCTCGCCGACGACAAAATAAAATAAAATGATGCTTGTCATAATTCAAAAGCCAATATGCGGAAGAATAGAATATTTTTTTTTAAATGTTAACAATGCCGAAAATAATAGATCTGATATGAATTCTTCCCCACTGAGTATTTATACACTTTTACTCGCCGACGACAACTAAAATGTTTGCCTTTAAAATACACTCAGAAATACAAATACTAAATGTATGTATCCCAAAATCCACGAACGGCAAGTCTATTTGTACAAAAATCTTGTATAAATATTTAAACGTTACTCAACGCCAGTTTCTGGTAACCAGCTCAATAGTTCAGAACAAATTGAAGTGATTCGTAAATAATTTGCGAATGACAACTGCCAACTTTGATTTTGTCAATTTTGTCAAGAATGAATTTGGACGTCAGCTCCAAATTATTTTGTCAATATATTTATTATTTACATAAAATATAGTTTTATCATCAAAGCCAGTAACAGAAATACAGTATTAGCTTAAATTTTAAAGAATCTGAATATACAAATTTCTCTGTAGAGTATAATATTGAAAGCAATTTGCTGAATTAGGTTTTTAAAGCCGAATAGGTATTAAATTCAAAGCACCAGAATAAACTTAATCAACGGATCCGTATAATAAACAGTCATATTAAAAACGATAACCTATGTACTATAATAATAAATATTCATATGAACACGCATAATACGTGAGTCTTAAAGTTAACAAGTTTACCAGGAGTCGGAATGAACTCCATATCCATATATCAAAGCAATGTATAGAAAATAATTAAAAATTCAGTTTGTAAAGCGGAATATAATTTTAGGACCGCAATGATATACTTAACCCTATCGAATATTTAATGATATACTATAATGGGCACGCAGAGCGGAACGCACGCTCAGTATTGCATAGTCTTCCATTATTTTGTATTAACGTAGATTGATATCTAGCACTCGTAAGTGTTTGTAAAAAGTATAAAGAATAGTTCTAAAAAATGTGTAATTTTTTTTTGTTTAAAGTCTAGACAGCTTGTAAAGCATAGAGTATCATTTTCAAAACAGTATAGTCAATTTCTGTATAAAATATATAAAAATCGTTAATATCAGTCTTTCATCACACGTAATTAAAAGAAATTGTTTGCTAGATATATAGCAGCACCCTGTAAAGTTGAATATGAAATGGATAAAACTAGAATCAGCAGATCTGTATAAATAAATGCATCTAGTCAGGAACACATACATGCTCAACAACCTTAATTTACAAGAGTTCAATGGGAAATAGCATGCATAAATATTATAGGATATTCAAGTATTGTAAGCTTTGTGAATGAAAGCTTCGTAATTCTATGTAGCCAAAATAGAAAAGCTATAAAAATAAAACTGTGTTAAAAATTTCGTAACGAATCCGTCGAAAATAAGCGAAACTCAAAGTTTGTGAGTATAGACGGGAAGGCCCGTCGTTTGCAACTTTGGATTCGGATTTTGACCGGGCTTAAAGAAAAGCAGACCACCGGTGAGGTCGTAGGCGTTGCTTGGATTTTCCTCCAAAAGTTCCAGCGGTTCCAAGCCAAACACATTAGCACAGGATGATCGGATTAAGGCATCCGTCTAAAAAAAAATTATGAAAATACGTTAATGTTTCAATTTTTCAACAGAACACGAGTTTTAATTATTTGTTGTATTGATTTTACCTGAGCAAGATCCCGTTCATGTGGCAGATACAAGGGATGAACATTGTTCAAATCAACCTCCAGATAGTTGAGCATTCGAGCCATCTCAGAACGGGACAAGTGATTAGCACAGATGGCCCGAATCTTATTCCCCGGTTCATGGTAGACTTGAAGCCCATTCGCGAATAGCTGAGCATCATCTGTAGATCCCTCTGTCATGTCACAGCCCAATCTGATTTGCGTAATTGCCTAGACATAACCAGAATTCGCATCAAAAATCAAGAAAAGGAGTTGAGAATCACTATTACATTATTAGGTTTTACGAGGGTCATTTCAAAAGTTCGTGCGCGGGTTTGAAAAGCTGTAATACTTAGAAACGTGACTGAATTGAGCTGAATCTTTCACCACGGGTGAATTAATAACTAAATTGCATTGCAGCAAAAAATTGGGGAAAAATATCTAAATGGCCAGTTTTTATTACAATTTTAGTCAAAATAATTTTTATTTTTTTCAAACAAACTTTTTCACTTTTTTATAAAACTTTTTTCTTTTTCTGGTCTCACATTTCTTTTGCGTTAAAGTGATCGCTGATGCGACAATGAAATTCCTAGAATTCAGGTTAAATTTGCATGAGCTCAAGTACAAATATTTCTGTTTTACAAGTTTTTTAGAAAATGAGAAGAAAAAATTCGATTTTGGGGAGTTTACAAAACAAATTAATTCGTCCGTTCTACTTGACAAAATTTTTTGAAACTTTTACCAGAAACATGCATGCTCAAGTGTGTAAAAAATTGGCGAAATATATGCACAGGCAGAGAATTTTTTAATGAAAAAAATACCATGTTTTACTAAAATTGTAATAAAAACTGTCCATTTAAATATTTTTACTCAATTTTTGCTGCAATGTAATTTAGTAATTACTGTACCTGTGGTGAAAGTTTCAGCTCAATTCATTCAAGTTTCTAAGTTTTAAAGCTTTTTGAAAAACGCGCACGAACTTTTGAAATGACCCTCGTATCTATATATTTTCCAGATTTTTTTCTATCATTTTTTGAAAACCTGTCAAACAGAAATCGCTGCACTTCAACTCATGAAAAAGCATAAGAACTGTTTTGCTTTGACGGGAGCGCATTAACGATAACCATTTGGATATTTTTTACTCAATTTTAGGCTGCAATTAAATATTGTTTACTTTGTGTAAAAGTTTTAGTCCTATTCATTCGTATCTGTCTGTTTTACAGTTACAGCTGTTGAATAAGAAATATTAAAATTATTTAAACAGCCATAGTTCTACCACGACCACCCAATCTGTTGATTTTACTAACACTCACCTCTTCCAATGCTGGACCGAAATCCTTGGACTCCATGTTTGGAATATCATCACTGAGATTGAGGTAGTCAAACTCCTCGTAGAAGCGAAGGAGACAGTGCTCGCGTTCCCTCTCCTCGTCATTAAGTTTCTCGTCACATGGAATCATATTCACTTGAACAGCATCTCGAAATCCATAGTAAATGGCTTGAATAAAGTGGAGATTGTCAAAGTGGGCCATACGACCTGAAAATCGGTTACGGAATGCATCATTGTATTTATTCTTAGACTGAGATCAGCTGATTCAAATGTGAGTAGTTCCATTGGAAAAAACTTACCAGAGCACCAAAACTCGAAGTAGCGAGGTTCCGGATTGGCAGAGATATTCTTCTTAATCTCCTGGAATATTTCAGCGAACACACTTTTTCTGGCTGGAAGTTCCTGGACATTTTCAACGCAATAGGTTGTGTCAATATAGACACTGGACAAAGATTTCACTCCACCATCAGGATTGTGCAATGCTTCGCAGGATTTCAGGTCGCTCAAAACCAGTCTGCAGTTTCCGGTATATAAAATCCTTTGTTCGTCGTGCGTCTCAAACAGCAACCTGGGAAAAATCCAAATTCACTTAAAAAATATCCTCAATTCAAATTTCCAGTAGAAATCAAGACTATAGGTACGAGTGATAGTAGCAAATATACCATTCTTCTTGCATTGCGCTATATCGCTTACGGGTTTACGGCAGCAAAGAACCGGGTGGCCGCGAGAATTGCCTCGCGTTCTGCATTCTACAGTCT
>JAQFXZ010001714.1:0-11257 GCA_034694025.1 Ceratophysella scotica | reverse complement strand
GCATTCATTATCCGTTCTCCTGTTAAGGCCTCCAGTGCATCCGGCCAGGGCTTAGAACTTCCAAGTTTCAGCATTGCGCTGGAGAAAGAACAGAAGCCATAGTCAATTTTTCCTTTTATAACGTACCGTTGAATTTCAACAGCCAATCCTGTATTCAGGAAACATAATATATCATAGGAGCTGACAAAAGGTAAATTACGAGTCAATCCACGATCTACTCCGTCCTATCCCCATCCGTGTGTTTGACGCACGGAAAGAAAATACATTTTTCTGGCAGTAGGAATACATAGTAACTGGAAAGAAGCGATCTTGGACGTACGTGACGTCGAAATATGGAATTTACACAATGAAAATACGAGAGTTTCTCTTTGTGCAGTGATCATTCTGAAACATTCTTGGTTAAGGAATCTTTAATTTGCACTTTTTCTAAAATACCATCATGTAAACAAACCATTACCAAGGAAGACTATTCTATTTCACTGAGCTGCAAAAAATATTCAATGCAGAACAGCTCAAACCAGTCACTGAGCACTACTGTATATCTGCTGATTGGAGCGCTATTACGGTTCGGATTCGGACGCTGCAAAATTATGAATGCCTTGAAGCAGCAAAGCAAATCAAAGGAGAAGAGTCGTCAGTGCCTTTAGGTTTGTCTAGTTTCTGCTTATGTTTTCACAATTCACGATATTAGCAACGAAACGAAGCGTATTCTTCGGGAGGAAGACAGGGTCTCTGGTGTCCAGGGAGAAGGATGGATGGTATATGTAATGAGGGAGGCTGGAGTGGAATCTAGGTTAGATGGCTCAGTGATTCAGAGGACGAGGTATAAAAATGTTGTTTTGATGTCATGTTGATATAATGTTCATGACCATTGGTCACATCCCAAACCAGAACTCAAAGGAAGACTGCACAAATGAATAGGAAGCGTCTTGGTAAGGGAAAGGAGTGAGGAAGGCAGAGCTTAATGTAACTAGAATTTCCAATAGAAAGAACGCAATAAAAGCTGGTGGAAGATCCTGGCTTTTCAATTCCGCGTTCTTGCCCCGTCCTCTCTAATACACTTGAGTTTATTCTGGTTGTATATGGTCGTTAGGAGAGGGAGAAGGAACCAAATGTTTGGGTTTTTATGTGAGATGGATGGAGAAATGGTCAAGATTTCCTATTTTTTATTTTATTATGTTATCTCCCCTTTTCTTCTCCGTCCCGAACATTAGGACCTTCCGCTTCCTTTCTTTCTCAAACTCAAAATCTCAATTTTGGATTCAAGGCAAGTTCGAGTAGAAAATGATTTTCAATTCACTTCATTCCCTCAAAGAGGAGTTTGTGAGGGAGGAGGAGGAGTGATGGGCGACTGGGTTGGGAGTGAAAGGCAGGGTGAAAGTCTCATGTCTCCCTTTGTGGCGCAAGAGATAGAGCCACTCGCCTCCTAGACTCCGTCGTCTTATCTCCAATCCTAAGAAATGACTCGACTCGGGTCTCAGCAACAGCATACGACTCTCTGGATGCAGACAGTGGAGATATGCATGTCGGAATATGGAGAAAGGTGGAGGACAATGGGTAGACTCCCAAGGTATATTTACTACGTATGGATCTGATGTGATGTGGGAATATGGAGCGTCTCATGCTTGACACCCTGGGTCCCGACTTCAATTCTCCCGAATTGGAGCACACGTCAAGGAATCTTAAATTCCGTGGGTTTTCCCTATATTCATAGGCTTGATAAAGTGGATTTTTGTGAGTGGATCTGAGGAGTTCAGGTAGACAGGGAGGGAAGAGGAAATGTGACCTTTTATTTCTTTTATTGAGTTGACGTTCTACTTTGGGCTGAAGCAGAGAAATAGGTTTCCGGCTTACTGCCTCCCTTGCATGACAGCCAGCCAGAATCCCACTGGAAGTGCTCTGAGTGTGTACACTCCATGTCATATACCTCCACTTCCCACACGCCCCAGCTATTAGCCCTCCTCATCAGGACTAGGACATGACGCAGGGGACACGCCCAGGAGACAACCACTGATATTTCACATTTGGACATGTCCACATCTCACGTCCTCGTCAGTTGCCCTTTAGGGTTTCACGAGAACAAAGAGTGGGTATGCCTTCTGCGTCAAATGTCAGGTCAAATTAAAGGTCATTATAAAAAGGAGCAGATTATCAATATTGAGCGAATACAGTCACAGCTAAGCACCAGAATTATTTTTGAAACTGCTGCTGCATGTTCTATTCTGTGATTGGCAGAATCATTCTCAAAATGTGGAATTCTACGAGTACATAAAATTTGTTGCGAGCAACTAGGGAAGTTTTCACTGAAATAAAATTCTGCAGTACGGACCTATTTCGAATTCGAATATACGTACATCATAATAATTCAGTGCAGTATTGGCAAGGAATAAAAATGTAATTCTATGTTCCACGATTTGCTGTTGTATGCGTGGTTTAGAAGTACGATAGCATATGGCGCAGCTTTGCATTTTGGAAGTTGGAAAAAGATCTCACACAGCAGCCATAACGCGATTATAGAATTTTGAGTAGATGCCAAAATGTCAATTGCCGTTCACTCTTCCCCTCCTCTGTCCATTTATCCACCCTTCTGCCATTTTCCCAGGAAAATTCACTAACAGCTGCATTGTCCCATGAATATCATTCTCCAGCACACTTAGGTGCTTATCATACGGTACTTATGACTTGGCACTGGGCTTTATAATAGCTACCACTCACTTAACACGTAAATTCTATTAAAATGCAGGGAAAATGCAGTTTTATTCAAACTAAAGTACGTACGTAGAGTAGCTTTACAGAGAGGCAATTCAAACATAATGGGCTAGAAATTATGTCTGGCGAGAAGACACATAATGGATCCTTATTTTATTATGATAATCCGTTCCATATGTGGAGACTGTAGGTATAAGATTTGGCAGGTATGTGCCACTTCAAAAGCATTGGAAATGGTTCGGGACGGGAGATGTACAAAAGACATGGACGGTAGCCAACTACCCGGTTTAGCTTCTAGCCATGCTGATCACAGTAGGCAGAAATCCCCTAGCAGCCAACCATCAGACCTGCTTCGTCCCTCCCTCTACCTTATGGATGGGCTTATGCAATTGGCAATAATTAAATCCTACGCTGGTGACTGAAAATTGGTCAAACTACTGTACAAAATATTGTTTGGTACTTGTGAATAACCTGGTGCTCAGAAATGAAAATCAAATTGGGACCCAGGTCGGCTTTCACAGGGCATGAGATGGAGGGGTTCGGTGGAGCTATTTGATCCGGTGCAAGGGAAATATTCTTCCGCTTGTTGTTTTCTTCCTTTCATTCTCTTCTTCATGAAATTGCCAAGTAAAGGGAGAAGAATAGAGCTGTCAGTGGCAGTCGTTTTCCCTTTCTTTATATGCGGAGCAGGAAAAAGAAAGTAAAATCAGGCAAAAATGTTGAAAAGGCATAGATGCAGCCGACGTGAAGAGACAAAAATGTTCGGAGGAGACAATGGAAAGGAAATGGAAAGCTAAATGTACCTCCAACCTAAGTTCAGCCTTTATCAATGGCATTCAATTACTCGAGCTCAGCTTGTTTTATTAGACTTGTTCTTATTAAGGCAGCTCCTCGTCGGCTGTTCAACTTCAATCCTCAATCAATCATCTCAGAAAAAGCACTTTGTGTACACAAACCATGTTACAGCTCTGAAATGGAATCATACTTTCCATAGACGGAGATAGCAAATTGGTTCTGTCTTTTAGAACAGCAAGTCCCTTGTGTGTTTAGCCAGTCAAAATATCATAAATTCATATTATAATCAAATCCACGAGTACAAGTACGAAAGAACATCTTCGTATGTACATTTGGGAACTAAGTTAGGCTGAGATAGTCTAAATCCTTCCAAGTCTGTTTTACATACAGATACGCACATGTACGCTGTGCGCCTATTCCCAATTGAGATTTCTTTCAGCGTTCCATTTTATTCTTCTCTATCATATACCAATTCATTTTTCCTTTCTCCAGATCGAAATACTATTCAAGTTTGCTCACATCAACCAAATTGCTTTCTATTTCGTTTTCCTGTTACTGTTCCTGACATTCGTTTATCGAAATTCTGATAATAAGAAAAAACACTGTTGAATTTGTAGGAGAACCACACTCACAAGAGCAGAATTTGTGACATGGGACTCTGGAAACTGTAGCCTAGCTGAAGCGGAATGGAGATAAAACTAAGTTTTGTTGCAATAAGCTGAGCCTGCAAGCTGTTTTCTGGCGTCCATACGAACTCGTATACGTATACGTATGTGCTATCTCTGCATCTTGCCCCTCCTCAAACTCAATTACAGTAATGGTCAAGATCTACTTTCAAGTTATGTTTCCTTACTGAGCGGAGAGAGGCACAAACAACTCGATTAACTGCCAAAGGCAACTGTCCCTTCCTTTTTAAAGAACCAACCAATTTGATCAAAAGATGTCCATGTTCAAAGAAATACGCTCCAAGTGCCTTCACAGAGTTGAGAACCTGTTAGTGCACTTCTTCTTGCGGTTCTCACAGGATTTCCTTTCACTGAAATTGGAAAGGAAGTTGGGCCCAGCTAACTTTTTCCCCATATTGTTGTGCACTTAGAAATTAGGATGTGTTCTGCTTGTTTGTGCGAAGTAGCTGTTGCCTTACTACTGCGCATCCTGCTAGAACAACGCTCGAAACCGAATTTACGTAGCTAGTTTTTAAGCCCAGGATGTTGTCTCGAGGGAGATTCAAACTCAATCCGCAAATAGGAAAACAAGTTGAAAAGTTTTCTACTTTCTTCGCTTTTACTTTTCTCCCTTGATTTGTTTTCCTTGCTTTGTTTGGCCAGTTGAAGATGGAGCGGTGGGATAAGGAGTGGGTCTGGAGAAAATAGATGTGTCTGAAGGGAGAGTGGGTGAAAGTTGGGAGAAAGTGGGTTCTTACGCAAGTTTGTCGCCAGCAGCAGTGGAACCATAAAAGTCACATTCGTTGAGTGGTCCTTCATGTCCAGCCGCCTCACAGAGGGACTCGGCAAATTGGAATTGAAGGATGGTTCTCGTAAAGTAACGACTCATGTCGTAGTCGGTCGCCACGTGGAAAATGGTCGGAGGGTCCAAGTCCTCCTCGCTCCGCTCCACCGGACTCTTCACGCCCACGATCTCCTCCGAGAGTTTCCAGAACTCCGCGTTCCATTCATCTACCGGGAATTCGCCACGGAAGGCCTTCCATCTCCACAGGTCCTGGAGGTAGTGGAACGGAAGCGTGGACACGGTCGTCAGAGCCATGCTCAGTAAATAGTTAATTTCCGTCTCTGGAACAAACAGATTTGGGAGAGAAATAATAAGGAACTATCTGCATGCCGAACCAAATTCCCAAATTAGGAGTTAGAACGGAATTAGAAAATGAGCAGCTTCATTACATGGAGAATAGGAATTAATGCTAGCTGCTCTTCTCTTGTCTACAAAGCTCTAGGCTACCGATGCCAGGCTTGTACTTCTCCCTGTTAGCATCATTATCATTATAAGCGTAATATCCTCGCTTAATGAAGAAACGATAATTAGATTTCAGTCTCAGTTCTTCTGTAATGTGCTTTTACAGATTCCCACCGGGATTCCCATTCCTGGAAGTACCTTTCTAATTAACAGCATGCAAAACTTCCTATTTCATTCCAACACAATAATTTCCTCAGCATATTCATTCTACAACTACAATAGTTGAGGTCCGTCATGCGGACAGAGTAATCGTGATTATGATTAAGTAAGAACCACTAATGAGCACTGACCACAGTTTCCAATATTGCCATGCCGTTCACTGTAGTTGCCTTTCTTCCCTTTCCATGACGTTTTTGCCTTTACCGCTTACAGTTTCAATACATCCCATAACATTTTTTCCATTTCCGAGTCAAGTTCCCAGCAGTCATATTAGCGCATCTCTAATTCCGTTTTCCACCCGTTCAGTGAGCTTTTCTATTGTCTGAGTTCAAATCCCAACCCGTGCAGTGCCCTTTCCCCGTATCCATTTCATATTAATAGCCCTTCGATAATACTTGATTCCTGTTTTTTAAAACATCGAATCCTATTGAAACGCCTTTGAATAGCCTTTCAATTTTCAAGCTGTGATGACACCCCAAATTTTGTTCCATTTCAAGATTACGAAGTCAACCAAACCCCAATTCATAGTGGTTTATTGAGTCGTTCTATTGATGAACAGGCAGGAAACAGAGTGTTCACGAGATTAACACATTTTATAAATCGAATCCCAAACAAATTTTTGGTCAATTTTTGGTTTTTGAGTTGAGACACAGGAGGTGATAAGGTCAAACTCAATATCTCTTGAATAAGGTTCAATTTTCCGCCGCTATTTTGGTATTCAATTCCGTTAATAATAAGAATTTTGCCAAACATACGGGTTTGAAAGCGACGATCTATCGCAGGGTCACCGATTGAGCTTGGTCAACAATACTTTCGTGTTTTGAATTGAACCGGACCCGACAGACTGACTGAAATGAAGAATAAGGTTTTCCTGTTTGATAACCAGTCGGTCGTGTGGTGCAAAATTCACCGGACTGAGATAGGGAGCGGAGCGTTCATACGTATTTTAACACAAGGGGATGTGATAAATACAATAGAGCTAAAGCGGACGAATAAGCAAAAGAATGGTTTTGTTCCTACCTCGATCCTCCAATAATTCATCCAACAATCCAATGTTGTACAAGTGCTTGGGTGTTGAGACGCACATTGACATGAGTTCTCCAACCGCCTCGTGAAAGCCATCATTAGCACCGTCTCTACAAAAGTAATTTGGCACGTAATCGGAGAAGGCTAAAATTCCCTTTCCTCTCAATTTTGATTAGGAGTTGAGGCAGACAGATCCGTGTCAACTTTCACCATTTCCCAATCAACTCCATGGCCAACGTATTTCATTATTAGCGTTTCTGGGATCATGAAACAGAAGAAGGCTAGGAGCCGAGAACATGGCGTGTGCGGGAGATGTAATTGGATGCGATTCAAGCCGACCCACTATTATGTTCTATGGGAAATATCTGACCTGACTCGAGAATGAATTGAATAGAGAGAAAAATCCACTTTCTTTGGCAGCAAGTGTTTCTGCTCTGTCTGGTTCCATTCCATGCGACCCCTTACACTGTGTAATAAGTGTATGAATCCAGAAAAAACCTATATCGTCCCAAGATTTATGGCGAGATGCAATATTGGGCTGACTGGTGAAAGTTGTGTGTGAGATATGGGGCTAGGGTGAAGATTTATATTTCTGTAGTCCGAAGGGGACTTGAACATACCTGTACACGGTGGGCAGGTCTGCGTACTGCATGAAATACTGGACGTGACCTAAATAATGAATTCAATTAGGATTGTGTGACCGGCTCCATTGAAGCCATCCTCGTCACAGATGTTAACGTTTCTGAGCTCGTTAAAGCCAAAAACGTGAAAACGGTGACACAAAGCGGCTTACCGAGTTCGTGGTGAATTGTGAGGAAATCTTCCATGTTTATCTTGGTACACATCTTGATTCTGTTTCAGGGTTCGGATTAGATTGACATGTGAAATTTTATTTATTGTAAAAAACTCAAAAACAATGTTTACCTATAGTCCTTTCCGTCGTAGAAGTCCCAACTAAACGTTGAAAATTTGGGGAAAACATAATATTCAGAAGCATTAACAATAGTTCAAAATATGGAGGGTTTGTTTTCTAAATAAGTTTCACTCTTTCTTTACTGTGATCCGCGAGAAGTATGAATTTTGAAAAGCCACATAACGCTTTCTGATAAATTAACTAACTTCAAGTTCAGTTACTCAAATGCGAGTATTGGGTAGTCTAATCCAAATACGCAATGCATGTGTGAGATATATGAACTTTGACCGAATACAGTGAGATTCGATTTAAGTCGGTGTATATTAGTGCAACTGCGTTGTAAATAGCTTACGCAGTGGCATGACAGACAACTTCACGATCCGTTGGCTTGTCAAGCATGGATAGTTCATAGAATGTGGATGGAAGGGGTTTTAGCCCCATAGATGTGTAGAAGTTCTCTCCTGTTTGGAAGAGCTTCGTGATGTCGTATCCCTGATCCAGCAATGCTTGTGTAATATCCAAGGCAGGACGGTCAGGATATGGCACCGCATATTGGTACAGGTTGGTCCAGAAGCGTCCTGCAATATTCGACCGAATAATTTAAGGCTCCATTCTATTAGACGAGCTCAGTGGCCAAGTCAATGTTAACATAAAAAGTGAACAGTTTAGATTACCCCACATGTCTCCGAGCAGATGCTGAGGGAGTGCGCCTGAAATTGATACAAAATTTGTGAGTTGTGCATGAGTTGTCCTTCATCTTGCGTAATAAAATTAGATATGCAGTTTAATATTGTAAGCAATAATAGTAATAGTGGTTGCTTGACGTAGTATCTTTTGAAAACCATGTTCAATGGAATATCTTCCAGAATTTTTAAATAGCTTGGTATTTTAGATGTTTTATTCCGCTTGTGTGCAAACTGACTACAAGCATGTATCCACTGATGTAAAGGAGTTACCTACTGGATTCCACGAGCCGTGCTTAGAATTTATTGGAATATTCTGGCCAGAAGCGAGTCAACAAAGTTTTAGTGTTTCCCTAAAAATTGCTGTATGTTGTTTGCGAAGGAGAAGTTAAGAAAAACATGGAATCAGGACTCTGAGTCTAAATAGGGTCTATCGCCTATCCTGAGTGCCTTGTGCTGGTCCGATGAGAGTTTGAGCCTTCCGAGTTCCTACCTCATTTTCCTGCTATGAAACTACGATCCACTTTTCTGCCAGCACGCCTTACCCTTAATGTCAACAACATCTTGGCCGTAGGTCTCCAAGAGCTTTCTCCGGATGTAAGCATGGAGTTCCAAGTAGAGTGGTCTCATTTCATCGTATAGCTTCTGGACATCCGACTCAAATGTTTCAGTTTCATACTTTTGACGAAGTTGATCCCCATAGTCTTCATAACCGTTTACTTGAGCCAGTTTGTTCTTGAGCTCCACATACTGAAATTTTAAGATAATGGCACGGTCTTATGCCTACAGCCATTTACTCCTACCTACATCCGTCTATGAATTAGAGGAGCAGTTCCAGGTAAGCACTGCTTCTGAACTGGCACGTACTACGAGGCCAGAACGAGGTGTGTTTGGAATGCAGGGAGCGGGAAAAGGGAGGGCGCAGAGGTGGATGCGGAATGAACATTTATAAAACCGCCAAGCCCGGGACAATAAAGGACTGTCTCTGGGGTGATCCAGGCCCATTTAGTCGGAGTCAATGAATATGTCACTGTCAGCAGGCATTGGAACAGGGCTCCATGACAAACAGCTTTCAGAAAATGGAATTAGAGTTTGTGAAAATAAACGCACCACTTCTTTGGTCAGCACTCCAACAAATTGCTTCCAAACATCTTTCCCAAACCGCTCAAATGTGAAAGACGCCATTTGGCCAAGGGTTTTCAGTTCCATTTGATTACACATTGACAATGATATTTGATGCTCTGTTCAAGTGGAGCATCAGGAAGCTTTGCGATTATTGGGAGGAAGGGTGGAATTGAGGATGTTGACAGGCGGAGAATTGTACGGATTTGTCCAAATATTGTGGAGCCAGGGACAAATTAAAAGTTGGGAAGGGCTTGCCTACGGAGACCATTCAAAAGTCAGGGATGACAAGGAGAGAAGGATTCATGGTTTCACTTTCCCAGTTTCCTCTGGAGGAGAAAAAGTCCGGTCGAAGTGCCCGTCGGAGAAAGCACAAGGACTTACTTGTATGTAGAGAGGCTTAATTTGTCGTCCGACTTCGCGTCGCCATCCTTCCCAGGCCCAAAGCCTTTCAGACGCATTTCTGGATTCGGCCAGCAGAACTGTCAGGTCGGGCTCCAGGGCGAGGCATTCCTCCGAACTCCCTTCTCCGCGACACACTTTCGCCTGTATTTCTCAATTAATTAACATGTTTGTCTCAACTCTTTCTCATTCCATACCCATCATACCATTTGTTATTCTGGCTGCACACTAAAATGAAAATAATCTCTTTCCAAGAGTACTCGAGAAAGGATTATGAGCGTTGCATGCGGTCAACGACAGGTGGAGCTAGTAAAAAGGGGTCAACTACGTTTCTAGCATAATTCAGAGTCCTGCATTTTGACATATTATGTAATAAATCGTTCCTTGGAAAGCAAAGTTATGAAGAGTGCATTAGGGCTGGAGAAAGGATGAGCGGATGGGAGGCTTAGTCCTTATGCACTCTGGTCAGCGGGATAGTGTCACGCTCTGCTTGATTTATTCCAATTCCCTGACTAATGGACTCTAATTCCATCCATGACCATTCCGCTTTTTCCGAAAAAGCGAAAGGAAATTATTCTGACTCTCTTTTGAAGCACCTTCTGAGCCAGACACACGTTTCATACACTTTAAGACACTTGCCTGTCCGTAAATGGAGCCCATTTGAGAAATGATGGAAGACAAATTCTTCATTTCTTCGTCTGACAGACCTTTAGTTCCAACTTTGGACAGCTGTCGCGCAACGTCTGCAGCGAAGTTGGTCGGGTCGAAAACTCCGGCCTCCTCGTTGGCTACTGCGCTGAAGCTTGACAACTCCAAACCAGCGGCTATCTGATGGTATGGCACAAAATCAGACACAGCTTCAAATTACCATACAGCGATGTTATAAACTTTAATCTTAATACATACAGAGGCCTCTGCATTTTCATCCGTCAGGTTCGTGTTATATGTCCAATCCGCTAACACGTATTTATTTGACAAAACAGCATATTCAGAGTTGAACTTCTCCAGAAATGCCTTTGCTTCTTCTTCGTTATCATTTCGCACGTCCTCTCTCTGGGTTGACCTGCATGGCAAAAAAATTCATTGTTGCGCTTGCTGCAGAAAATATTTCGCAGTGCGTACTATGCACCCAATCTTTCTAGGTATGGCTCATCGGCAAAAGGTTCAGGGCGGTTGAAAATAGGGTACAATGTTTTTTCTAATGCAAGACGGGTGATGAAAATTTCCTGCCCAGAATCCCGCTCTTCTTCTCATCTCCCCACGTCCGTCCTCTGGTCCGTCCACACACGCTCTTGCTGCGTGCATAATGTGGGTAAAACCAGAAAGCAGCTAAGCACGGGGCGGCCGAGGGGAGATGAGAAGAAGAGGGGGGTTCTGGGTCAGGAAAATTTGATGGCTTTTCATCATCCGTCTTGCATTAGAAAAAACCTGACTGACGTCAGCCTGTGACCAAAAAGGACGACCAAATGACTACAAC
>JAQFXZ010001713.1:0-11259 GCA_034694025.1 Ceratophysella scotica | reverse complement strand
GTGACAGGAATCGCAATGACTCACAATCACAATCAAAATGACTGGCAGACAGAAATCCTACTATGTACTTGATACAAATTCAAAGTTGATAGATCCATATATGTGTATATGGATCTATGAATAGTAATAACATAGACAATGAACATTCAATGTCTGAGAACTAAATCTTGCGATAAATGAAAAATTGCGGCAAAGTGAGAGAGAAATTTTGAATTTACCTGAATCGATCAGAGAATGAAATCCTGCGTCCAAACTAGTGTCTTATGGAGCTTCGGCGGAGCTTGTAGGGAAGTTTCGGGAAGCTAAAGGGAGCTCCCTGGGAAAGTGGAATGTTCGCTTGTGAACTTCCTTGGGAAGTCCCTGGGAACGATTTGTGCTGGTAGGATTAATTATCAAACACGCGCACGAACTTTTGGAATGATCTTCGTTATACGATTCGAAACTTTCGTTTTCCTTTCATATTCGAATCGAAACTATGTAATTACATAAATCAGTTACCGATGGCACAGTGATCAGATTTTGTGCTGTTTTTAATTACTGCTGCTTTCTGTGGTCTACTATCACAAGAAATGACGCTAACGCTAAAAAATACTTGACCTTTTGTTGTAATTAATGTTCACAATCTAGCACAAATTAAGCATTTATTTTTAATTATAATGCGACTACTCGAAAATGGCGAATATACAAATCTTCTAACCTTTCAGGCAGGTAGTGAGGAGCATGGTGAGCAGATCCAATATGCACAAAGAGTCTCTGCATGTAATTGTCAGTTTCAGAAGAAATAATTCGAAACTTTTACGTACCACTGCGCGATGGAACCTGGGAATTGGTACTGTATTTGAACTCTAATAAGTCACTGAGAATCTGCTGAGTAGACACTTTTGAGATAACTTCTGAAACGTGATATGTCTCAATTTTATACACATTCAATTCACTGCTACGGTACTCGAATACTTTAAACTTAAACTATGCAGATTTGTGACTGACTGAACTGTGACAACTTTATTTCAGCGTTGCTTGCAGCTGCTGCTTGCTCAGCTCAATATATTTTGACCTGACTCCGTCAGCATGCAAAATGCAAAGGTAGGTAATTGTTATTCATTTTGGAGGGTCGCCCATAAAGCATGGGTGAGGTGATAGGCGATATGCATCCAGCTTAATACTTAATTTCTAAGAACTGATTAGTAGGAAGTGTACATATTCTTAGGAAGAGATAGCAGGTCGTTTAAGCTTTTCATGTTGTTAGCAAATGTTTGAGCAACTATCCATCGTGCTTGGGCAGGTTAAGATGAGAGCATAAATATTGGATATTTTATTCTCGGTGCATCCTTGCGATTTTATTAATTCATTTGATGCATGTATTTTTTTAGCTTATTTATTGGGAATAGTTTGGTCAGAGGTCAAAGTTAAGGAGTACATTGGTTCGGGTTTAGTTTTATTTGATTCCACTCCCAATCTTCTTCTGCTGAGTCCGTCGACGTCGTTTCTTTCTCACTTTCTTCTCGCCAACAAGCTCGAGTGCAGCTGAAATTATTGGAAGGTAGAACAAAATTAATGGAATAATTAAGAGCAATAGTCTGTCACTCCAATTCAAACCGCTGCATATTTCTACTCACAGATTAGTGTAGTGTATACTTAGTGTGTTAATATATAGTAGTGGCATTTACGATTGATTTTAGACTAAACACACGCATGTATTTCTTTTTAACGTTGAAAAATGTTTTGTTTAATGTCTCTATGTGTAAGCCACAAATTCAAACCGTCAAACATAGGTAAGGTTGAACTGAACTAACCCCATACAAATTAGCTGAGCCTTCCGAACCTTATCCAAACCTGTCAGTGTTATACAAAATCAAGTACACACTCTGTGTAGTCTTCGTTCAAAGTCTAAGGTCTACTGATAATCCTAAGCTTAAACCCTTAATAATTTGTTGGAAAGGCTTAGGTATCGATGTGGATTTGGAAAAGGGCAAATTAGGAAATGAAAGTTTTTAAGGAAAGGAGACGATTGATATTGCTGAAGGTTTGAACTATGAAATATAATATTTATGTTAAACGTAGGAAAATAAGGAGAGATTAGGAAGGAAAGGGACGTTCTTACATGTGTACCTCGCATCTTCAAGATTAAGTAGGCCGACTTGATCACTATCACCGATATCGGTTTCCGAGTAGGGAATTTTGTAGAGGGAAGCGGTTGAAACGGCTGGATTTTCAATTTCGTCACAAGCCTCACAGAGCGTTTCTCCAACTTCAATCAAATGATGAATTCCTAGACTCAAGCCCTTCAAGTAAATTAGGGACAGAGTAAGACAAAGTGACCCTTTCCACCAGAAAATGTTGACAAACGACGAACTAGGCAAAATAGGCTTGAGTGCAATCTAGACCTACCTTATATGGACCACGATCACAACCACAGTATGAGCTTTCCAATGTGTAAGAACGTGAAATTCCAAATTCTCGCCAAAGCGCGATCCTGGCGGTGGATTCCCTTTGCTTACGAACATCAAAGTTACAATATTCTAAAGAAAACGCTGGAGCACGGCGTGACATCGCTTCCGGCAGGCCCTGTTCGAATTTCGTAAATACAGAATTGACTTATAGGAAAGCAGCATTTTAAGGATTTAAGCATACCTGTATAGTTTGTGGATTTTCAGGTTTCATTCGATCTCCCACCCACCAAGACTTGGCCATCGAACAACCGTAGAAAAATACATTTTTTCTCCGGGAATGTCCGTGGAGATCGCAGTACAGCACTGGAATCTTATTTCGTATTTTGCAACAATACTCAATCATAGCCTAAAATACGTGAACAAAAAATCAGAACATGAATTTGAGTGGCACATGGTTAATTTGAATCAAGCGTAACACGAATATGAATATTTGAAGTACGTGATGAAGAAAAAATAAAATATATGTCTACCTTCGCATTGTAAATACTTGGATGCAGAACTGGATTTGGATTTCTCCAGCGTCTGTTCAAGTCTTCATCAGTGAGGCCACATCGTCCGCTAGATTTACAGGACAAATACGAAAAAAATTCAATGAAATGCTAATACAATCAAAAAGGAGTTCAATTTTGCGAAAGCGCCTCTTGAATAACATACCAGCCATTGATGACGCCTTCAACGTTTAACATCGGCACTATTTTGAACACATAGCGGCTTAGGAGTTTATCCATTTCTGTGCCAAACATAAGCTGATGCAGAATCCCATGCATGATCCAGGAGGAATTGGGTTCGCCAGGATGAACTCGCGAGCTCAGGACAATAATGTTGCGAGACTGTGAGAAGTGAGAATGAAATTACTTGCTTTTTAATCTTCCGATGACTTTGGTCAACGCTAGATATAATTCGTATTCCAGAAGTTTGGGAATGAGACAGGACCAAAATAGGAGAAAGAACAAAGTAAAAAATGAAAGAAACAATTCAATTATGAACTTTGTAGAACCTCAGAACGATGCGGCGCTATCTACCCGCGGTATAAATATTCTGTGACTCTTATTTGACCTAGGTTTTTACAAATCTCAACTTAATGATTTTCGCAAAAAAAATTCTTTCGCATCTTTTGTTTGCTCATATTGCTTTGTGGTGCGCGACGTTATTTGATAGTTGCTTTTCTGCCGTATCGCGTTTTGAAGCATTACTTCAATCCCAATCTCAAGTGAGAAACTAACCTGAATGGGAGAGAAAGTACTGTCAGGAGCAGTGATGGTCATAATGGGCACTTCGTTTTGATTCAAGGAAAGACAGAGGACATCGTAACGAGCTAACACACGCTTCTCCTGTCTCGCTTCTTTCGTCATGTGCCAAAGCTCAGTCTGTCGGAACAACAGAAATTATATATATATTTGCATTTTTCGCAAAATCGTAAACAATTTTACCAATTGAAGAACTGACATGTGGCAAGTTCGCTTACCAGCAGTCGTGAATATGAATACGGATAATGGTAGGCAATATAGCAGATATCTCCTCTCTTTGTGAAAGTCAGTGTAAATGACGCACTGTGGTAAACCTTGGCTCGTATTTTCTTTCCACTCAAATTGCGATATCCGTTCCTATAGTAGCACACTGCGCTTCCAGCTCGAACCCAGCCCGGTTTCCCGTCCATTGCCTCCATGACAGAAAAGACGACCGGTTGCATTCCTAAAAGAGAATCATGACCATGAATATTCGATGTTCTAAAGAAGCTGATGCCAAAATTCGAACTCAAACCCACTTACCAAAGTTAAACTGACTATTTGCCTTGATGCAGTTTACTATGTTAAACGTAAACGGTACGCCTTCGATGATGTTGCTAATTTGGAAGTAGAACCACTGATTATGTCGCTTTGAATTGACGTCCGACATCAAGTACAGGTCATATTCTCTCTCAGCAACCTGTTGCGAAATCATCGATTTTTGAAAAAAATAGGATCTACTGACTAGCATAGCAACATATTAGACAGTGATGTTGACCCACTTGTATGACTTTCCTCAAATTCCCTCCTTCGAAGCGAGATTCAAACTTGAGTGAATGCACGGTCCGCCTTTCCAGCGCTCCGACCTCCTTCTCATCATTATTTCCCAATTCCTTTGGAACTTTCTCCGCAGCAGAACCGGAAGGGACTGTGGTTATTGAGCCCTTTCTCTTGCTGACTACGTTGGATAGAGTGGAGGTAGTGACCGAAACCTTTTGTTTGGATGTATTGGCTTGCGGAAGGCTATCACAGTTTAACAATTGATCCAAATCGTACACAGTTCGTGGTTTGAAAGTCTCACCACCTGCAGCCCTCCCCATCAAGGCTAGAAGCTTCGTTCTGTAAATATAATGTCACAAAACACGAATCCGTTGGTTAATACAAAAATTCAGAAATTGTGACAGGATCATAATGGAAGCTTATTTTGCCTCTGGAAGAATTTTCGTTGTCCATTTACCTTAACGTAAATCTATCGGCCGATTGTGACAAGATTTCTCTATTCTTCCCATTATAGCCGAATGTGATTTCTGGATAGGCCACTTTGACAAAAGGAATGACGCTCCGAACTTTCTTGCTGATAAACAAATAAGTTTTCCGCATCTCTTCCATTGATTTCGAATCGCCGTCTGAAAACACAACGAAAATGCAAGAATCAAATAAAGCGGTTCGCAAACTGCGCTTGCGCTATGCCAGGCTTAATATCACTCGCTTACAGTGTGGATTATCAGTCAACCATTGATAGTTGAGTATTGCCTTTGGAATGACACCAGTGGCAACTTTCGCAATAGTTCTTCCCAGGAGTCCAATTACAACAGAATCCTTATTCTTGCTGTAATTGGAGAAGAAATCTGATGGATCACCAACTTTCCCATCTAATTCTTTGAAGAAATGAGCCATGTCGGTGAGTTTAGCTTCTGAATAATTCTGCGTTTCAATAGTAGAAGCCGATCGTGAGTTTGGAAGTTGGTCCCGTGTGTCAGGTCCATTCATCCAATGTGGACTGGAATTTCCGGTCTGTATTGTTCCAGCAGCGGCGGGTTTTGCTACGAACGTTCCACGCCTACTTCGACTCCGGCATTCGGATCTGTTAATAAACCAGGAAATTTCAGAATTGTAAAACCTACTATCGCGCCAAAAATGAAAGCCAGTCGATACTAAGCTTCCGCAGGACGGCGCTCAGGTTGCGTTTTAAAGGCACGAGACCGTGGCGCCGTCCCGCGGAGGCATAGTGTCAAACTCAGTGCATTCTATTTTTGGCTCGGCAGTACTTTCATTGAGAAAGCTTCAAATGCATGCATGTCTCAGGAGATTTTATATTTTTAGAGACATTGCAAGGAAAATTAAACAAAATATATTGCTATTGTTATGATTTCCATCTATTTTCGACATTTCGACCCGTTATTTTATCATCGGCTTTCATGTGTTCCGATTTGTTTTAGATTTGGTGTAGTGAGCGTAGCACAATACTATTATTATTTGATAAATTTTATATTCAAACCGTGTAATTTTCAGAAATTGATAGTATTTCTTTCTACAGTATATTATAAAGTACTAAGGATATCCCTGCGAAAAGCTTAAACTAAACATACCTTGGCTTAATATAGGGTTCATCACAATCACCTTCTTGAGTATCGTCCAATATATCCAAAGAATCATCGTCAGGTTCAATGTCCGAAACACAAGTTTCAGTGTCAACATTCGTGTCATCTGCTTCATCATCGTCCTCTTCGTTGTCAGGTTTACTATCGTGATCCTCTCCTGGAATTTCAAGATAATAGTTTAAAATATTCGTCAATATTAATTTGAGAAATTCTTGTTACAATATGCTGGTAATTTCGATGACAATAGTCAAAATTAAGGATCGAAAGTAACATGCAACATCCCTCCAGTGGCAGTTACTTCTACAATTCACCTTCTTCCGCAGCATCGTCCGGATCATCTTCATCACTGCTTGTACCCGAGTCCTTGACTTCTCCAGTCGTCTTCTCCTGTCCAGGGAATTCCGGAACATCGAACTTGGCTGGAGACATAAGATCTTTGAAAGGAAGCTTGTGTTTCCCATAAGCAAGGCATATTAGGGCTAGGGCTCGCATTAAGACTTCATCGAAAAACTTGTCACTCGGACAGGACTCACAGAACTTTCGAATATTGGCAAGAGCGTCTGTGGCCAGAATTGCCTTCCTTCCGGCATCTGGTATATCAAAACAGAAAGGGTGTAGAAAAGGGCTTATGGATTATAGAACAAATTCGCTACTTAAAGTTAAAGGCCAACTGTGCGTCATGCTTCTTAGAATTCTGAGGACTACTGAGTAATTCCTAGTTTGTGTGGCTTATTTGTCCATTCACGGAGTGATTAAAAGTTTTAGGAAATTATGTCCATCTCTACTTTCCACCGCACGAGAAGCTAGTGATAATATACCAATTCAATATTCAAATACCTCCCTAGTACTAGTAGTGAAGTGCTAATATTTCTTGTCCTTCTGTTCGTCAAGTCATTAACAGAAAAGACAGTTGGGAACAACATGGAACAGCAGAGTAGTCATAAATCAAACGCGGAACCAGTTGACAGCCTACTATGCAAAAAGCTCTACTGTTCCACTTTTTTAAGAAGTACCTACATTATCAACTCGTCGAGTTTTGAAGTGAATTGGAACAATTAGCCCGATACACAATTTTAAATCTACAAGGAAAGCAAACATGCCTAGCATCTCAGACGCTTCCAATCACACAAATCACTGAACCGGTGTTTTTAAACACAAACGCAAAATTTTCGGTGTTAAGCTATTGTACGTTAGCTCTGAAAAGATAGCTTACATGTTCCTGCCAAGTGTGTGTAAATATTGAGAACACATTTCGACATTTTCAGAAGTCCTTTTCCTTTCCATTGAGTCCAGTAGTTGAAAACTCGCATCAAGGTAACCAGCATTCCGGCCTTCAGAAATCTCCTGCAGTTTAACTCTAGAATGATTGAGATCATTATTGGTCCTCCAACCAGCTGAACATTTTTGATATTCAAAATTCTTTTATACGAAAAGCTATGCTTGGACTTACTACTATCCCTGGTAAGCAGGACCAAGATATCAAAGACCATCTGAAATTTTACTGAGGGAATCGAATTGTAGATTTCCATAAGCTTCTTCAGTGTATGAAAAACCTTATCTCTCGTCAGAATCCCCGACGTACTGGCTGCAACACATAAATTCGAAATTCGGAACTCTTAGTAATGGCTGCCAATATTTTATTTTACTATTGACGACGAATGGCTTTTCGTGGCTTACAGTGCTTGGCCATCACCCGTATCAGCTTCAAGCATGGGAAGTGAATTTCACATTTCAGGTTTAAAACTAAGTCTCGGATGGTATCATGTAGATATTTAACTTTCCCTAAATGCCTCAGCTTGATCGGAAACCTGGAATCTGGAAGGAATATGCAGATAGCTTATTTATTCAAAGCTTATTTTTAGTAAAAAAAAAATCTTATGTAGGTAACCTAGTATACGGATTTGAAACTGGAAACTATGCAGAGGGAAACTTAAAGCCTTTGCGCCATTCATTCATTGAAAACTGAAATTCATTTTGGCTTCCGCATCGTTGGCATGCATTGCAAGATTTTAATCAACATAATGCGGATTTCAGGACATCGCATGAAAGAAGCTAAGAAACATGTGAACAACTTTTATGATTAATGGATTAAAGCTCATTTGAAAAGCCGTACTTACTAATTTACATTCACACAGAATATTTGTTTGGCTGGACTCTTACCTTTTTGTGCCAAACATGATATGATCCAAAAAGTATTGTTATTGGCAAGCGTCAACAATGCCAAGATGTCTTTATCTAAAGTCTTCATTCTCTCACTCTGCAAATCCATAATTACGTTGAGCAAGTCCTCCAAAGGATCAATGGAAATCATTTGATTCACTGCAGAAGCTCGGTATGGAGCTGAAAATAGAATATTTGACAAACAGATAAAATCCAATTAACAATCAAGCGTAATGTCAGTCATTTTTATTCAAAATATAAAACATCCAGAGATCATTCTTGATTAAAGTTAATCGTACAAATATACCGACGAAATATACTGCATTTGGCATACAGCATAATGAACATAGCATATGTTTCGAGTTTATTAACACAAAGACAAGAAGATACACTGGCAACCAGCCAATCCTAATTTCTATCTTGGCTTTGAGAAAGAAGAGAAACACAAATCTGTCTCTAATCTGTGGTTCGGTTTCTCAAGATTCCGAGAACCAGATGATACCACTTATCGTCGAAGTTCTATTTAAGACCTACACCCAACACTCTTCCTGAGAAGTGTCACTTTCACGCCATGAAATGTCAAATATGTCAAACTCACCGTTTCGAGGATTCACGAATTCACGAAGTATTCCGGATACTTTGACGTTTATTGGGAGTATTCTGGCAACATTCTGCAAAATTGTTAACATAAATAATTAATTCAAGCATAATTCAATAAAATATAAATCTAAGTGAACTGTCATACTTTGAGTAAATTGAAGAAGCTAATTAGTCCGACTCCACGAGCAGACTCTGTTACAAATGTGAAGAGGTACTTCTTCTGTTCTAAATCTGCAAAATCAAATCAAATGCTTCAAAATGTAAAAAGTAAACAGTTCAGAAAAATTAATAAATATTAATAAATAAATACATAAATGGAATTTTACTGAATATATATGTACTATTGTTTTATGGGAATACCTGGCGAGGCAAATAGTTCTGCCGTGGTGTTGATCGCCCACTGCAGATTCCTATTGATGGTCGTTGAAACAACTACCGGCGCTGGTGGACTTGGAGAAATATTGGGATCGCTTGCTGTAATGCTGGCTTGATGCGTCTTGACAGCTGTAATGTACTCGTTCCACCAAGGCTCCTCCTCAATTATTTCCGCCAGCCTCTCATCGATATTCACGTCCATTTTTAAGCTACTCTGAGGTTAAACAGTTAAACAAAGTGACAATTACAGTTCAACGTTCGTCCGTTTATAAGAATGGACACATGTTGATAGCAATAATTCTGGAGAAAGACTGAAAGTGACAATCGCGTTTGTGTTTTGCCTTAAATATTCTAACCTCAAAGTTGTAACCAGATTTCTAGAAAACCAGCATGAACAGAATATAAAGTTTTTCTTGGCGTTGTTACAATTACCAACTAGTGCAGTGCAGTGCAATCCGCAAGCCAAAAAAACGCTACACACGCTATGCTATGCTTTGTCGCTGTTGTGTTTGGTTAGTTTTTGCAACAAGAAATACGGAGTAATTTATGTGTATTTTCTTTTTCTGGAGATGCAAATGCAGATGTTGGTGATTGTGACTATGTGCTACATCATTGGATGTCATATTCAAGAGTTTCAATTTATATTACACAATGAACCGTTTATTTGCACACAAGTGCAAATCTGTGTACGTCAGTTGAAGCGTGAGAAAAAGGTAAGTAGTGCCAAAAATACGACAACTTCTAAAAATCTACATACAATGGTTTATTTTAAACTGGTTCAAACAAAAATCTTGGTGACATCTTGTCTCAATTAGGACTGGCGTTCGCGCCTATTAGAAATCCTCGTATTTTTGCCAAACGCCAACGCAACACGCTTAATCTTAATTCATTTTTATTTCGGAACGCGTCTAAGAAGAACGAGTGTCCTTATAAATAAAACATATACAACTTACCGAAATCGCTAATTAAACTTGTTCAAAACCCTTATTGAAAACTTATTTAAAGTTTCTTTGGTAAATGTCCTTAATTGGTTTCAGTGTACAGCTTCGGGCTTATTAGCTTAACTTCGTGGTTTGAAGACAGTGAGCGATGATGATACAGGTGGTAGTGCATTGTTGCCGGATACAGACAATTCTACAAAATTGTGACATTTGATTTCCATAAAGAAAGTGTGTTTCAACTATTTAGCAAATTCATTAGATAAATTGTCCCACTTTGCAGAATCGTTGATTAGTTCGTGAGAATTGTTTACAGTAGGAATTATGAAACAATGAGTTTGGGTGGCCGAGTGCCCAAGCAACAAAATCGAAGCAAGAAATCTGACGAGGAATAACAAATGAAGTAATTTTCGGAAATCGTTATCTTGCTAAGGAATCGAACTAGGGTCTCGGAAAATGCATGACTAACCTAGGCAGAGCTATTTTAATCAATTTAGTACCTACCTACCTAAGCAGATAAAAGTTGCCAGTGAAAGTAAAAATTGCATTTTGTAAATAAACTTTTTTACATGAAAATACACGCCCACATCGCACATTAAAATTAAATCAACCTTGAAACATCGACGACCTTACCTAGCTTCTGTTGTCTGTAGGCGAGTTGGACAGAGTCAAACCTCTGACAATTAAATCTTCTTTTACGAATTTTAAGCAAACTTCACCCTGTAACGGTCTGTCCCGGATCCGTCCTAGTTCTAACCGCAAGTCGACGTGACCTCTGACCTCGCGTCAGCCTTCCTCTCAGTGCTGCCTCCAAGTCGCGTACGGTGCGTGGCAGGAACAATAATAACACAGCGTAGACCGGCGCACTTGGTTATGTTCGAGTGTAGTGTTTACTACAATTACTAGTAATACTATTGTACAAAGTAATTGTGCCTAATTGGATACTGTTTGGGGAGGGGAGCTTCACGCTCTGTAGTCTGTCACCAAGTGGGGAGAAGACGCGTCGTCTTCTGGGTTTTGTGTTCTGTGTCTCCTGTCCAGGAATGGAACACAACACAACACTGACTTGAGTTGATGGCTTGCTGGCGAGAGGGTTCGGCAGGTAGGGACTGAAGGAGGTGGGTGGAAG
>JAQFXZ010001712.1:0-11262 GCA_034694025.1 Ceratophysella scotica | reverse complement strand
CGTGAATCATTTACTGCCCCGTCAATGGCGCATCGAAGCAGAAATGGGGTTTACAGGGCCATGACGCTTCGTCATCCTATTGCTTGTATGAAAAATGGTAATATAACTGTTATTATATCTTAGTTTTATCTTGACGGAAGCGTATTAGCAATTACCGTACCGCAAATGAAAATGAAAGGAAAATTATATATAGAAAGTAAACAAAATTGTTCTCAAAAAGTGTCGAAATTTTTTTTCGATTGAATTGAAACTAATAATAACTGTGAAAATGGATATTTTCGCCAATCTTTGCTGCAGTGTAACCTAGTTGGGTTATGGGTATTACCTTAAATGTGGTGAAAGGTTTAGCCCAATTCATTTATTTTTGTCCGTTTTACAGTTTTTCCAAAATGGCTCAAAATTAACGAATTAACAATCATAGTTCTAAGATTATATATTTTGATCTTAGAGTTTAGAGCAAGCTTGCGGTTGTGGTAGAGTGTACTGCATATTCTTAATACTAAGTGCAATTAGTCGAGTAATACAATTACGCGGAGGAAAAGCCTGGAAAAGTTGAGACCGTTGGAGGACTTTTCACTTTTCATCCTCAGTTGTCTCTCAGGTTGGTCTCAGGACAGGAAGGTCAAACGAGAAAGATACACCAGACCTTTAAAACCTTTTCATGGACCGTCCCTCTATGCAATGTGCATTTAATTATAATATTAGGAATTGACGTTAAAATCTAAATGCATGCCTAAATGGCGCATATACGCTTCAAGCCAGAAACCGAACTCCGAAGATTCCATGATACATAGAGTGGCAAATATCAAAATGGCAACTTTTTTGTCATTCTGTGGAAAATGAAAGCTATGTAGGACCCGGTATTGTCAAAATTATTAAATTCTTTAATGGTAAAAAGTCTTTTTATTGAGAATCGAATTGGCAAAAATTAAGTATAAATTTGGTCGAAATAATGAGTTGATTTTTTTTTTCATTTATTTATTTTTTCGAAATGATCGATCTTCGGAATATCCAGTGAGTTGTGCAATAAAAACCTTTCCCCTCTAGAAGTTAGTTTAGTTGACAGGAATCTGATATGCAGAGTCCAGGCAATGTCGGAGTATCGCGGAAACGATAGGCGGATGCTCATGACGTCATGACTTATGAATGTGGTAGGTGGTAGCGTATATTCACCTGGGCTGATAGTGGGGGGTCATCATACACTCGAGCCATGACCTCTTACGATGGTATTTCAACGTGACTTCTGGCCATATTTTTAGCATCACCCCGTCCCTTCTTGACCAACATGCTGTCCTCATCGGGCTCGTGATGTGCGTGCTTTACTTTCTGGGAATTCAGTACTCCGGGAATTCCGTCCGTACAGACAAATACTTTTCAAATACCCTCGAGATTTTCACACAGAAGCAGAAACAGAAACTCGCCAACTCAGCTCAACACAGTAACTGAACCAAAAAGGCTCAGTTTGCTTGCTTCAACTTCCTGGACTTTATTTTGTCCAATTTTGTCTTTCTATGGTAAGTCGATGAAGTTTTAGAGTCCAAGCCATTGCATACTTTTACATTCCCTAATGGCAAAAACCAAGTAATATCCAAACGTAAATGGCAAAAAAAATGCTTTTGCCTTTTTGGGGGTCAAAAAAAGTTGCCATTTTGATTTTTGCCACTCTATCGGTTTACCCTCCAAAAAAATCAACACCAAAAGGCTGGAACTCTGTAGCCTAACCTAACCCAACCTGACCTAAAGTAACCTGATCGGTGTCTCGGTGGCTTTTGGTGTGTTGCGGCTTTTGAAGTCGTGGTATTTGTGTCGCTGTTTTTAGATTCGCGGTTTCTGCCTGCTACTGTCGACCTAACGGAACGCAGACGGTCAGGCCAGGCGAATACTGTAGACGGATACGGATGGAAACCGATGGAAACTGCAAAATAAGGGATATATGTAGAGATAATATGTAGTTCTAATTTTGCATGCTCTGACATGATGGACTGCATATGAAGGTCGAGAGACTGGCTCTCACGCCCAAGCTGATTGTTCATTTCATTATGGTTATACTACGACTGAATATTTTTCGGTCCGGCCTGGTGTGAATTGATAGCTATCTGCTCCTTAAATTCACAGGAACAAATTTAAATATACTCGCATTATTTATATTTTTAAAGAATTAATTAGCGTTGTTTCCGCTGGAGATCCCTCGTGTTAATTGTTTAAATTGCTGTTATACAGAAAAAGAAGCTTGCCCGGTCCGAATTCGGTGGAGTCATGTTTTCTAATTATGCATTACTGTCTACTATCTGTAGTATGTACCGCCTGTCTCAGAAAGGACTAACCAACCCCCTTCGTTTATTTTTCTTGAAAGTAACAATGAAATATTGTCTATGTTGTAGTCACTGGTTTTGTTATGAAGCTAGAGTAAGATTAGGGTTGGTTATATTCGAAATGATGAGCCATTGTGCTTAGGTCTGTTTTATCAGTAATGAAATGATGCCGAATAAGATCCTAATCGGTTGAGCTGTAGTTAAAGGTAAAAAAATAAATTTAATCTACGTCGTAATTCTTTCCTGACCACTTCTGACTGACTTTAACATGTGCTGCAGATATTTAGTGCTGGTTGTCACAAAAAAATCATTTAGGGTGTCAGTCCTCGTTGAGACATGTACATTACAGGTAAATCTTTTATGCATTAATCCCCCTATTAACGACGTAGCTTATTCCTATGTTCCTTATATACTGTTCCTATATACTTGTTCCATTTCTCCGTCCTCGATTGAGCATTGTTTATTGTCCGATAAATATGTTGGAGGCATGGCGGCGATCCGTTGCCATGGCAATTCAAGACCAGACGGTTGTGGGAAAGCTTGAACCCATCGACAAGGAAGGAAACGGAGGTCTTCGAATCATTACGCTCATTGGCTTGTCTAAAGATACGGACCATTTCGAGACAACTTATTGCACAGATAGAATGCATCGAAACATTCCACAAAACCTGGTTTCCTCGGCTCAGGACATAGTAAAGATCCAGATTCAAGCTTATTTGGCTGGCGGACCACTCGAATCCAAACAAGAATAACCTTTGCTTCAAAAGATGCTTCAATAAATTGAATTAATTAATAGATTAGGGGAAAGCGTAATATAGTTTTCCTTAGATAGCCTTAAAAATTGTGTATTGGCTTTAATTTTCGAAATCATTCAAATAGGACTACTACTGGTTCTCTAGATTATATCAAATACAGTCCACATGATGATGTCAATGTCTAGGACTAAATAGTAAAACCTAATAAATATTGGACCTTTTGTGAAAAATTAGAGCCCGAGTTCGCCTTCTTTTGCGTTCCGAGTTACCCAAGCTTCCTATAATACAACTCCCGTAGTTTGGCTTATAGCCTACAAATTTGAACAAAAACACTAACTACTTTTTGGCGTTCAACTTATACGTACGTTCTATACGAGGGATATGTATTTCATCTTGAGCAATTTTGAATAAGCTGTAAAACAGGCAAAAATGAATGAGATAAATTGAAACTTTCCCCATCCCCAGAGGTGAAGTGGTAAATAAAGAACATTTCACCATAACCAGAATTGGGTAGAATCTTCATATTGACAGTGCTTATAACAATTTTAGTCGAGCATGGTGCATTTTTGCATTTTGTTGACAAAATCTCTCTGTCTGTCTATTTTTCATCAAATATTTCCGCACTTGAGCAGGTATGAACTACTTACCTTACCACGTTTCAGGCAAAAGTTTCAAGAAATTTTACCAAATAGGACGGACGTAGAATTTATTTTGTAATTACTCAAAGGCGAATTAAAAAAGAAGAGCCGGTGGAATACAGGAATAGAGATCACGCGGTAACCACCCATGGAGAAAGTTACATGGTAACCACCCGTTTTTCCTGATTTCACTAATACTGATTTGATCTTCTGGGATAGATTAGGTTATGCGAAACGCTCGACGACCTTTTCGGGAAATTCTGGTTGGGTTAGGTTTAAATTAGTCTCATGCCCTTATCGAAATCAGGAAAAGCGGGTGGTTACCATGTAACTTCTCCATGGGTGGTTAACGCGTGTTCCCTAATCCATATTCAACCAGTTTCAGGTTTCGACTGAAATTGTAATAAAACTGTTTATACTCGTAGATACCCTATTTATGCTGCAGCGTAATCTAGTTAAGTAATACTTTTAATGTGGTGAGGGTCAATTCATCATTTTTGTCTGTTTTAGTGTTTTTCCAAAATGACTCTAAATTTGTGTGAAGCAACCCAGCGTATCAGAGTTCTACTTTCATTAAAATATTTTTATCTTAGAGCTTATGCGGTGTACTACATATTCTTATACGAAGTGCAATTAGTCGACTAAGTAATACAATTTTGGGGGAAAAACGTCAGAAAGTTGTGCTGAGGAATTTTCAACCTCAGTTGCTTCAAGAAGGTCAAACGAGACCTTTGAAACTTATCATCGACCGTCCCTCTCTACAATGTGTACAATTTCATGCAAATATGAGTAAATAACGTTAAGTCTAAATAAAATGCATCACAATTGTTTTGTTCGCGTGGTCCTTCGTGCCATCTCAATGGCCTGAATAATCGAGATTTGGTCCACTTCCGTGAGTGAAGCTTTCTCGTTGTCCAGGACCACGTCGTTGGCTCTGGGTCCGAAGTAGGCAAGAGAACGAACTCGGTAGTCCAATGAGGCAGCCACAGGATTCCCGGTCAGGCTCAGAAGTTCCAAGCAAGGCAACTCGGACAAATGTATCACCTCCTCCACGGATCGAACTTGGTTACAGCCCAGGTTGAGCACCACGAGCGAGTAGAGCTTCGCAAAACCCGCCAAACACTCAATCTGGTTCTGAGACAGGTCAAGCACCCGGATGTTCCCAAACAGAAGATGGAGGTCAACTACGTGGCTCACCACGTTCCCTGCATAGGAGACCTAGTAGCATAAAATAAATTTGATACTATTTTGCTATATTGATATACAAAAACAAAGACTATCAACTACAAGGACAGCAGTGGTTTCGGCACATAAATAGCTTTGTCTGTTAAAATAGGGTCGACTGGGTATACTGATATATGTTGACAATCTGAAATGGTTAGCTATATTATAACTGTGTACTGTGTACCTGCTCCAAGTAGGGAAGCGTTGTGAGGTCAAAGAGGCTGGGAATCTGATTGAAACTTAGGTCAAGATGTCGTAGAGCAGGCGCTACTTGACCCAGGTCAGTGACACTCCGTAACTGGTTGTTGGACAGGTTGAGAGAGCTGAGATTTGTCCAGATATAGGCTGACCCAGCCTCAGCTACTCGTTTGTACAGTGTGTCAGAGAGGAGGAGCTGGGACGTGGACTCAAGGTGGGAACTGTGGACGGAGAGCCTGGTCACTGTCTGACGCACAGAACTCACCTGGTGCAAATATGTCAAAGGTTTAAAAAAAACTAAAACCCGGTTGAGTACAAGAGATGCAGCTGTTCGTGTTCGTGAAGATCGTAGTTCAAACAAATGGATTGTCTTTATGCTTAAGTACCTCTGTGAGTTTGTCGAGGTTGACGATTTTGAGTGTGAGGTCATTGAGGGACTTGAATATAGAAAGGTCTACGGGGAACTGATTGGGAATGATTGTGCTCTTTCCTAGTGGAATGTTGCTCCCCACAATTTCCAGCCATCTCAGCGTGGTGCAGAAGTCGACGATGTGACTAAAGTCATGTCTTTTGTCTGGGGAATCAAGTGGAGGAAGCGCCATTTTTAGGCGCTCGTTCATGGCGTAGATCTGTAATGAGAATTGAGAATTTCAAAATCATAATCATAGTTGAGAATTATCAGCACGCGATACTGTACGCTGCGGTGGCAAAATGACTGCCGCTTTTAGTTTATTTCGATATCTCTGGGAAGAAAGCCGGAAATAGATTGCTAAGTTAGGCTAAGCTGTTTGGCGAATCATATCCAAACTCAAAATCGCGAAATATCCACACATTTATGGGTCGTTAAAGCGTCACTTCCACAAAACACATAATCAGTCAGAAACACCTACAGAAATAATAAATAAAAGCAATACACGATACAAGACGGGTACGAGGAAAGTGGTCCTTGTTACCTGATACGGTGAAATGCAGTAGGAGTCGCCCGTCTCGATGTACCGATCTCCTTTCTCAAAAATATCAAGAGCCAGTTTACGGAGCATGAACAGTATTTCGTAGTCATACAAATCAAGGAACGCAGCTAGTTCTTGAGGCGGATTCTTGCCCAAGAGCTGAATCACGTTTTTCAAGTAGCCGTCCAAGTGCTCACGCCGCTTCTCAACAAATTCGGGATCCATGTTCCCGATTAGTTTCTTAGGTGGGAGTACAATGCTCATTCCTATCAAAAATATATAATGAGAAAATAAAAATGATCTGTTGTACGTTTAAGCCGATTACTAAAAAAGAGCGCAAATCATTTTTCATAAGTCTCACACCCTGAGAATCGACTAGCTTCCGGTGCAAGGCTTCAAAGTCCGAATATCGTCTCTCGAGAGTCCAGTACACCGACTCTTTCGTCTCCACTTGAATCCGGTAACAAATTGCATTCTCCTTAGTGTCAGTGAGGAAACCTGGATTAAATACAATGTGACAGTTAGTCATCATTAAAAAAAAAAATTACATTGACTAGAGAATTCTACATTTAGACAAACACGAAACAACATCAACATAAAGACACACGTCGAACCGCATGGTACGATTTTACTCGTCCCTTGTTCCTTGTTACTTCTGGGACAGCCTTGTATATCAATATAGGTACTTATACTTTATTCAACATTCATATTTTAATGTACTTAAACTTAAATGTAGCCTCTGTCCAAACATGGCACCAGGCAAGCGAAGACAGATGTCTAATCTAATGTAAGTTACTCACAAATCAAAAGTAGATTAAAAATTACCTGATATATGAGCCATTAATGCATTTGTTGAAATACACGCCATTTCATATGTACTTAACCTTTAATTCGAGATGTTGCTAAATTCGTCTTCGTCTGATTACCTCACTTGCACTTTGATTTTGATGTTATAGCTTGCGCACTCACGAATTCCCCCCACACTTGTAAGAATGAAGGGTCCAGATGTTGATGTTTGATCTCCTGCCCAGTTCATTCCCAGGAAATAATGGGTGTTAGAGTGTTAGTTGGATTGTGCCGAATATGGAATATGAATGAGTGAATCACTCCTAAGGATTTTATTGGATAAATCCCAAAACAGAAACCAGTTCGAATTCAATGCAAAATAGAAATAAATTGCCGCCTTGAGGAGCACGTGCACAAGGGATGGATTCAAAATAAACCGTTGCAACGCTCAAACATGCTCATCACTCTTTTTAAATCTGCATTTTGAAACATCTTGAACTACTATCTATCAGTCCTAGGCCTATCTAGACCATAGTCAGATTTTAAGTCCCATTAAAATACGGAGTTCAGTTGGCATTGACAGTTCTAACCACTATCCTACAATTTTTTACCTTATATTTACGATTTTCCATGAAATCAGTCTTTGAAATCTCTGCTTTTCTGGAAAAACACTTGTTCATGGGAGACGAAAGAATTGATTCAAAAGCATAATGCATCACTGATTCCAGTACACAACAGGACTCAACAAACCTTCAAAACTACGACTTTCTTGATCAAATAAAAATGCCGAAACATTGATCTTTAGTTAAAAAAAAATGAAGATTTTTTGATTCAAATATGATTTACTTGTTTCTTTACTAATAATTAAAGAAAGTTCATCAGGTCCAGAACGCGTATTTGCACTATGCGTATGCTGAAAATCAATTGCAAAGTAATCTGATCTGGTTCAAATATTAGTTACAAATCGGTCCAATTCATTTAACGATGTCAGGAATAAAACCTTTTAAGTCAAAGCTATGCATAGTAAGTCTCATAGTGTTGAAGTAAGCCTAGTATAGTACATTTTAAAGATATACTTCTGCAAAAACTTGATTTGGCCCGTCTCAGGCAGAGTTGCTGAAGATAATTCTATCTTGATCAAGACATTTTGAATTTACTGGGGAACTGAATCTAAAAAAATTGCAATATTATTTGGTGTCATTCTTGTTAGGCTTCAACTGGTATTGTAATGGTACTGGTACAATACAAAGTTCAAGAGACCTTATTTACGAACCTTTCTTTGTAATGCAACATGCAATAGTAGTAACAGTAAATGAAGCTAAAAAAAAATTTACGGCATAAGCACATGGCTAATCTGTGAGAGACGAGGCAATGATCCATGGTCACGAGGAAGCAGGGGAGGTTGCGTCTGACTCATTTGAATTTTATTTTATCGTACACTCAAGATTGAGTCAACAGTTATTTATTTGCTATTCAGTGTTTGTTTACTTTTTTGTATTCCGCATCCGCCATCCGCCGCACTTCACTTCTAATTCTAATCACTTTGAATTATTCCGTATATTTAATTTCGTCATCGCCAGCTGTAAATGTAGTTCACTTTCTCGTCCATGCGGTATGCGCGTTGAATTTCAGCTGAATCTACTGCGTAGTGTACTACTGGCTCTATGTATTTACAGGGCACATGGCAACAATCTTTAGTGTTTAACTCTTAGTTCTACTGACAACTGATTAGAAGTAAGTTGCAAAAAGTATCTACTCAATTGGGTATCCTGGCATTGGTATCTGAGGGAGACACACAGACAGGAGGGGGACCGAGTAAGCAGCTCTTCGCTTGAACTGGGCTGGGACTGGTGACTGGTGCACTTGACTTCAGTAAGTTATTTATACTTATTCTGTTTTGTGCTCCCGCCACCCTCTGACCCTGAACTTATTTGTTATTTTAAATTCGGACGGATAACCATTTGTAGCAGTAACCCTACAAAATTCTAAATTAGTTAAGTTCAAATAAAAATAGGATAGAAAGCATTGCACTACTGCTAGTTCAAGGTTTCTTTATTCTTTATTCCAAAAGTTCCAGGATCATTGAGATGTGATAGTGTAGTAGCAGCCGTGGTAGTGATGCCGCATGCCGCGAATAGTGCTCGTTCGGCATTCTGATTCGCCCAATAGCGAATATTCGCCGTTTAACATTTAACCTTCGTCCTGCATAACGAATATTCGCCTTCAAAAATTGCTTGGATTGTTCTCCTAATCCTAATACATATACATAATAGCAAATATCGCATTTGTGATCAACAGTACCGTGCCGACGAGGGTGTGTGAGGGTTGAGTGTGCCTAAAACCCGGCCCGAGCCCCGAAGGGGCCCGGGCTCAGTTTGTTTACTTTCTATTTTTTTTATTTTTTTGGTTTTCCCCAAGCACATTGCTTTCAATTCGCTAAGGCATAAGGTATATAAACATGAATGGATTTAATAAATACCAACTAGACTTGTATTGAACTACGTAGGATATAATAGTTTCGATTTGCCAAGTTGAGTTCTATCAGCTCAATGGGCCCTTGATCGAGATATTCAAACTACATAAATGTAATCGGCAATGAAGCCAAAAGCTCAAGCAAATGTCTCGAATTCTCAAAAAAGTATTACGTTTCGTAAAAAATAGAGGGTTTTAAACCTTTTTTTTATCTAACGTGTGGAGCCTGGTTTCGAACAGTATTTTCAAATCTTCAGTTCTACACCTCGTCAAAACACTAATGGCTTTTGGCCATCGGCCTCTTACTTGACCAATTTCTAGAACCGCCACTACACAGTTTGATAAGCTTGTTGGCATTTTGTGTGAGAAATAACTTCGCAATTTGTGCGCAAATGAACTGCACACAAACGTAGGGGACTTGTGTAACAATTACGAAGGAGATTTTGATGAAGTGTCTAAATGAAATCCAGTACACCACAAAATCATGTGTTCAACCCATAAGGAGCAAAATGTAGTGAATTTGGAAAAACTAGTTCCGGCAATTCATTCATCGGCATGGACTGGCATCAATGTTTTTCAAATGTGGCGTAATAACCCTACGAGTTTTTCGGACACTTCCTAGCACCGTTGCTTTAAACGAACGTTCATTTTCAAGGTTTTAGCTCATCAAACACTGCTTGAGATCGGAAATAGGTCAGGAAAGGCTTCTAACCTTGCAATTTTATCCATAAAACACGAAATTACTTGTTCATTTGCATTCGTTCGATCAATTGATTTCTAAATTTTCCAACTCCAAATGTCGAAAAATCAATATTCTATTGTAGATCTGTAAAAGTAGTCAATTTTGCGTAAGATGTTTTAAATGAATAAGTAAGTACTTGAATCTTGAATTGCGAAGAATCAAATTATCGTTAGTAAATTCAAGGGCCGGAAATATCACGGTACCGCTCTGGTGATCAATAGTGGTCAAAGGCGCGAATACTCGCCTAGTTGGATAGTATAAATATTTGTTTAATATTCGTTCATTTTATTCGCTCGAGCACGAATTTTGAATGGCGGAGCATAACACAAAAAGGAGTAAAATCACCAGGTGCCAGAACTTACGTCGCCGTTTCACATTCGCCCTTGAATTCCAGGAATTTTCGGGTGAATATTTGCGGAATCAGTAGGCAATCGTAGAATTTAGTTTTTCGTGACAGTTACAATTACCATTGTAACCGTAACGACAACCTCAAACTCGACTATTCTCAGTGGCGATGCAAGGAATTGTTCAAGGGAGTGACTGAAGGCCAAACACCAAAATCAAAAACCCGAGAGTTTTCACGATTTAGAATTAGTGGAAGGTTGAATAAAACGCCTGAGGGTGTTTAACAATCAAAAGTTAAAAATTCTGGTCGAAAATCGAAATCAGTAAAATAAAAAAATAAAAAAATAAATAAAATAGACTATTAAGGCCTGAAGGTTCGATTTTTCATTTTGCACAAACGCAAGAAAGGTTTAAGAATTTCATTCATTTTTCCTGATTATATTTATTAGTATGTTGTACTGTTTGAATTTATCTGTAGAAGATTCTCCCACCAACCACCATGGTGTGGTCGGTCGGATGCGGATGGGTATTACTTAACTTTGTTTTGTGTATGTTGCCGTTGCCGGTTCGCTTGAGTATGAGATGTAGATGAGCTGCTTGCTTTCTGCTTTCACTACACTCTACAACTTCAGAAAGTGCACTTTTATTATGCCAAGTACTCTACTACAATATGCAATATCAAATAAACATAAAATGAATCCTACTATGGTATCCTACATATATGCACATAATACGATACACTACGATAGACGATGCATGAAGATATAAACGTCAAAGAATAGATTCGGAAAGAGAGAAGGTCAAAAATCACCGTGCAATATGCAGGAATAATACCAACTA
>JAQFXZ010001711.1:0-11263 GCA_034694025.1 Ceratophysella scotica | reverse complement strand
TAAGAATAGGCCAATAAGTACGACGAACGACAGACGACATGACAGACAACAGAATGCATGGATAGTCTTCCGTAACAGTGCAACCGCGTTATGACATAACAAGGAAAGATCGGGAAAAGGGGGTAATAAAGAGGGAAAAGAGGTGAAGGAGAAAGAAAGGGAAGAAAAGGGAGACAAGAAGATCGAAATAAGGAAGTGAAAAACGGAGGAAATGCAAAATGGGAGGGTAAACGAAGGAAAAGGTCACAGCTCATCTTGGTTGCGGTAGGCCAGGCCTCTCTTTTGTTAGAAATTTTTAAGTACTGTCAACTGTCTGTTGTTGGTTGCACGCACCTTTGACCTTGTGTCTTGACATGTGACGTCAGACCTGACAGACCTTAAATGTGGTTTAGCTCGTACCTGTTGTATGTTGTATGTTGTATAGAAGTTGAAGTGAGCTGAGTGTGTTTCCGGTCGAGATCCCGAACTTAATTTTGAGCAGAAGGTTTGAGAGTTTTAAATAAAACTGAAAAATAGTTGACGGCCACGCTGCTATGTTCTGACTTGACTCAAGTGCAGTCTGAAAGAGAAAGAGGGAAAGAGAATAAAGCCAAAAGCTCAACGAGGCGGGCAAACAAGAGGGAGCGGTTTTTAAATCTCACCTCCATGACAACGTAGCATTCGTGAACGGAAGAGGGCACTGTATTCAAACTGTGTGCCTGTAACTTACTTCAAACAGTACATTCGCTGCCGACACTGCACTTGCGATTTGCGACCGAATGACCGATGACCTCGATAGCCCGATGGATGTTGATTTCTACACTATGATACTAAACTATAACACACGCACTTCTCTTGAAGAGAATTATGAATTGTTTCAGCCAGATTTTGAGACAATTTTCGGGTTTCGTGGATGAGAGCAATATTTGTTGAAGATGCCCTTTTTTAACGATCGGAACTGATTGTCAAGCAAAGAAGGCGAGCGAAATCAATCGAAAATCCACCATTATTCATGAAATCTGAGTGAACTTAGTTCTCTCGAAATGGTTGACAAAACTTGGAAAACCTGAAATTGATTGTGATTGTGCAATTAAGTTGTGCTAAAATACAAACAGTACCTCCAACATGCAATGCAACGCCAAAGGTGTATTTGGCACGTCTCTGATCATGCGTTTTTGATGACATTGACGTTTACAGTTGACACTGACCTCAATTCATAACTCTTATTTCCAACGCGTGCATTTATTTTATTTATCAACCACGAAGTCGGTTACACTTCACGTTTTGAACGTGCAAATTGTTTATGCTAGCTTACGGTTACGTCGATTGGCGATATTGGAATAGTAGTTACAGGTGACAATGACAAGTAGCAAGTATGAAATTCATTTGTCATATGTTAACATCTACGAAAAAATACATAGAATTGCCGAAGTAGCATCTTTACACCCACTTTTAGTTTCATCTATAACCTTGTAACTACGTAACACAAAATTACAGTTATTAAAAACGACTTCATTTTCCCCATTTCAGATGTTCCCAGTTGGCTTAAAAGTCTTCGTCTTCACAAGTACGCCTTCATCTTCGCTCATATAACCTTCGAGGAAATGATGACTCTAAACGAAGAGAAGTTGGAACTTCAAGGAGTGACTAAAGGAGCTCGTCACAAGATCATTCTCTCAGTGACCAAGTTGCAAGAAAGGTCCCAGCACATGAAGAAGGTTTACGAGGAGATGTCAAGTGACAAGGACAGTATTCGGAACGCTCTGAATGAAGTCAAATGGACGCTGACTACACCCATCAAACCCGCCACTCTCCAACCCTTCACGATGCCAACTGACAACACCGAAAGAGGAGGAGAGTTCAAGTCAGATTCAGGGAACAGTAATGTCATGGCCCCCATTGGCACCAATCGTTTTTCAGAGGAAGGTACTTCTTCTGAAAACACATCTCGTTGTGCGGATCAACTTTTTCGTCGAGAACCAGCCTCGTCGCCAAATGCAGCCAAAGACAAGGAGACTGACGATGATTTGACGGGATGGATTATCCGTACCATTGGAAAAGGTTTGTTATTTTTTAATGAACGAAAGCATTTTGGGTTCAATCCGAATTCGTTTGACCAACGAATGGTATATACCATCGTATCATGGTCAATTCAACACCGGCTTTTATATTTCAGCATGTGAGCTCAATCCTGACATGGAATGTGAAGGACTTTTGTTCTCCGTTATTGAGAAGTGCTTGTCACATGAAGCCTTCACAGCTAAACAAAAACGGTTCTTGACCCTGTGGCGACAACAGCAGACGCCAAATACACGTCGGAACTCAAGCGGTGGCCATAATACCCATTTCCATGCTCAACATCAGCACAGGTACTGGTTAGTTTGCAAATAAATCTTTCAGCGCGGCTTATTTTCGATTTGACTACTGGTACTGTAAATACTTCATACAAATTGGTGCTAATGCTAGAATTGGATTTTAAATTAGGAACAACAGCAGTCCAAATTCTGGAACGCACTCTTCCTCCAAACATACGAGGCATTTTAGCCCAAGAGTGCTTAGTTTTGGAAATCCCCTCGGCGGAATAGCCACAGCTCCTCCAGCTTGGACTTCATCAGGAACGGGTAATACTCTTCAGGCAATATTCATGTCCAAACGGCCCAGTCTTCAAGACTCAATCCTGGAAGTAAGTTTTTTGCATTGTTTTTTGCTGATACTCACTTCCCAAACGCTTGTCGTGGTTTGAAAATGCTTGCGAATTGAACTAATACGATTAACCAGATTCTATGACTCTTGCATTGTAACTTATTGGTATTTTACGTGCTGTATTAACTCTGTAACGCACCCATATCTTACTCTTTCCTATCGTTTGAAGAATTGAACTTGAACACTTTTATTGAATTTCTAGAAAAAAGGATAAAATTGAGAATTCCAACCCCGGTTTCTTTATTTTCAGTCTGCAAGATCACCCTTATCTGTTCATCGTACTAAATCAGCCCCGCTCCCCAACTTCTTCTCACCATTGTCTTCCTCTCCACCTTCAATTTCAACTCCTTTTGAACAGATTACGTCCACGGTGCCAAGTACGCAGCATGGCACGAGTCGACTTCTGGGTTGTCCACAAGGTGTGCCTGGTCTGGATCTTCGGAACACGTCACCCCCAGCCGGACTCGACATTCATCCTTCTGTAGGTCTTTCTGGAAATCATTTTGGACTAAGTCACTCCACTGGTCCTTGTTCTTCAGCTATGGACATCACGTCCCGACTCGAGTCTCTCTGCTTGAGCATGACCGAAGCGGCTCTGGGACCCGCTTTTAGCAATTACTAGCTAAATGCATTAGGCAATAGAAGAAATAGAGTTCTTAAGGTCCTGGTTGAAATTCTTGTCGAGCACGTGTCACCTGTCTGCAATTGCGCCAATTTCAAACTAAACAGACTCTTAAGTCATAAGTCCTGTCCTATCCTAACGTACAAAATGTAAACAAACACGTAACATCGTTGTGCAGTGTCAGTGGTGTGTGACTTCAAAAATCCAATCCAACTTGGATGAAATATTGGTTTGACTTCACCGAGCCGAGCAAACCAGCCAGCTCACGGCTTAAAGCCGGCTCGGCGAAGTCAGGCCAATTTTTTTATACAAGTTAGATTGGAATTCTTGCTGAAGTCCCATAGTACTCGACAATATACACTGATATTTCAAATTCAAATGTTATTTCGTCGTTTGGATGAGTTTTGAGGTTGTGAGCATGATTTGAACGAGTGTCATAGATTTCTGTGAAATGTATGGAAGGTCTTTCGTAGAAGGCAAGGGGTTTAAGACTGGTGAACAAAGGCTGATTTGTTAATTGGATAAACTCAATAGAAACCAATAAGGTGAGGCACTTGTTTCGTTTCGTAGGTGTCCCATTCGTTATACGTGGTGTACCGTGTAGCGTGCTCCTTATTGGTTGGCTTGGCTGAAGTGAAGATCAGGCATTTTGAGTGTCTTATCTTGTTTCTCTCTTGTTATTTCGTTCGTTTTTGACCTTGTCTGTCCTGTCCCTTTAGTAGTCCCTCTGGCGAGGGTCGAACCAAACCAGTGAGTGTTCGGATCACTACGAGTTGTGCCGTTGTCGAAAATAATCGTGTGAAGTCTTCCCCCTACGTTAGGAAATTAGCGGTAGCCGTTTATGATGACCAAAAAGCACAAGAACCTTTGTCCGTACAAAATATTCGTGCATTAATCGTGGAGTAGAACTTCATTTTATTAACAACAGGTGGCTTTAGCTCATAGTTCTTGTTTTTTACATTAAGCGCGCGCACAAAGGGCAGCTTGACTGTTCTCGGGATATTTATTATATCGTTAGTGACCAGACCACAACTGTGACACTTTTTTCCATTGGTTTCTAAAAAATTGGGATGTGTTAAAATAAAATAGGAGTGCAATAAGCCGATTGACTGGTTAGCGGTTCTGTTGATGTTGATACAATGCGCTTGTGGATAGTCGAAGTTACTCGCTGGCTCTCACCTTTGGACTACCCTTATATGAATTACTTTAGTTTTCGTTAATTATGGTTAGATATATCTTAATATACATTGGATTTTCGTAGTTTGGTTGAATGTTGAGGCCGGTGCGGCGCAGTTTGTAACTGTTTATTGTAGATGTCTGGTTTTTGAAACGTGTTTTGTGAGGCTGGAACTTGTTCCGATTCGTTGAACTGATTGGTTCAAAAAGCAGGACTAAAACCACGATTAAGCTGAACTTCCTTAACTTTTTACTTAATATACTGCCCTCTATCTCCGTTAGCTAGAAATACTATATTTAATTTAGAAGTGAGGTACAAAAAATGAAATTTTAAAGTTTTTACAAAATGCATTTATTTCGCTGGTCACTGGTGGACAAATAATAGCATTTTTGGCGTCTTTATACCGATTCTCGACAGTTTATTTACGAAAAAGACAAATATTAAGAATCAAATTATCGCATATTTAATTTTAGTAAACTTTCTGGTATGCTACTTGACATTCATGCTTTATTCACGACAGCGACGACGCCATTTCGAAGTTGGAAGCGTCTATTTGTAAATATGCAAATATTTAAACTTATTCTTAATTGCTTTCATTGCTCACGTATCGTAATCTTTGCGTTTAGCACTCTGTTCTTGTTTTATGACCAAAAAAGTTACATCTTCGTATATTTTGTACAGCTACCTCAAGTAAGGTTCAAACTAAAAGTTAGGTCTTCGGATTTCTGTATGCTGGAATTTGTAATGGAAATTGCAAGTTGCAAGCGAAGGAGATGGAACGCTAAAAAAGGTTTAAAATGTAAAATAACGATTCTGTTATGAATTATGAAACCATGTTTCGGTTTTGTAGCTAATTGTTGAATATGACATGACTTAACGGATTATCTTGTTTGTAGGTCGGAAATTGATTTCATGCTATGAGACTGATACTGTATAAACTGTTACCTTTGGTTTTCCGTTCTCGTCTTTCTTCTCCGTGTAGTTCGTGGCATAGTTCTCAATAATTAAGGAAATCACGGAGTGTCATGTGCTTGATTTGCCAATCAGTGCTACTATGAGGTCAGGCCGCAGTTACAGTACAGTTACTGTTTGCTTGAAGTACATCTTCTTGATCCGTAAATAATACATGGCATGTTTGACCTTAAATTATAAGAACTTTGACACGAGTAATAAATCACAATAGAAGTAAATCTGGCTGGGCTGGGCTACGTCCATTTGACAAATTTTCAAAAAGAAAAACACAAAAATCATAGCACTATTCTTAATTGAATGTACATATTTTCCTATTGAGTGTGGAGTGCGTGCAGAACTAGCTAAGGATGTCTGAGAGCTTTTAACCCTATATTTCCAGAATTTTAATTTAAAAAGCATTTCCAACCCACTATTTACAAAATGACAACTACAAATGTGTAATTATTATACCTGTAATGAAATCGGCCAGACTGAGAAAATTCAAAGATGTCAAAATATAAATTATTTAATGAATTTGACAAGGATCAATGTATCGTTTGCTCTACAGTAATGTAATCATGAGTAGCATTATGTACAGTAAATGTACGAACAATCACGATTTGAGAATCTGTTCTTCAAATCGATTTTTTAAGATTTTTGTTTCAAGTTTGAGAGAGACATCTTGTTTATTTCTTTCTTATCCAATCCACCAAATAACTGAAAGACTATCAAAAGTTTCTAGTCTTGATCTCCCGGAAGGAAAGTGTTTTACGTTCACATTTTCAGATGAAGCGTTGAAGATCGTTGTTCTTCTTTAGCGATTCAGAGCGATTTAGAAATGGAAAAGTTTGAATCCGGATTCTGCGATATTTATTTATTCGTTGTTAATGACTGATCCATTTAATGTAGTCTAAGTATGAACCAGTTTTTTTTTATGTATTCGGTTTAACTCTATCTGGAATTGCTCTCGTTGTAAGTAAAAGTGTGATGTAATTTACTGTAAACCTACAAATATTTATGGTGTGGTTGACAATGGAACGCTTTGAAGTTTTGAATAATAATTAATGGTGGTTTACTTCCAGTAGTCCTCATATTTGTTCATGGTCCATTAGGAATTATGTGTTGACTTTACTAAAAATCGTCATTTCTTGTGCCCAGTGAACTTTGCAGTTAGATTGGTAAAAATAGCCAATAGTTCATAATTTTTCTTCGTTATTGGTTTGATCTGGCAAAATTTTGCTATAGAGTACATTAGTAATTTTCGTCTAGTACAATTATATATCTTTGTAGTTTTGATTCTATTTGCTCTGACTATAAATGCGAATCGAGATAGCTTTTTGATGTATATTTACCTTCACTTGTGAAGAATTCAAAGGATTGTCTTCTGCATGTCCAAATATTCTGTCACCTTTCGTACTCGTGCTGAGAAGTTGAGTAAATATATTATTGATGTAACAATGTATCAAATTAAATATTACACTGTGGATTCTGGTTTAATTTTTTCAATATTTGCCTTCTCACATCCCAACCCAAGTGTACGCACGCTGCACACGTAAAACGTATCATATTAGCGCCAAATTAATGGTTAGGTTGAAGTGAACCACGCCGCACAGACCAATCCGAGCGCAAGAGCTTTTAGGAAAACCTAATCTGAAGTCATCCAACAGTATTTAATCTGCGTTTAACCGATAAAGTCATTTCTACGTATGTATTCCCTATTTATTGCATGTATATTTGTGGTATTGGTATTATTAACAAAACTTTCTCAATGCACCTATTGGAGCGCTAGCGCTGTATTTGATTTTCACCAGCAAAATATGGTGGTTCAATTTGATTCGGCTGTTGCATTCGATCAAGCGTAACTGTTTTCCGTTTTGGAACCGCAACCACAACTGCTCGTCATGTACTGTTAAATAATGTTTATGCACTGCACATCTCAGGAAACAATGCATCGCCTATTCTGTTAAAGCGACATAGGACAAGGTCATTCATGAATGCGCGCAATAAGTCAACAATTACTGAAAATAGCGAATCATGAATCCAAGATTTTAGAAGCTGTACAGTTTATATTTGTATTTGTAATTTGTAAGTCCAGGCAATGTGATAGAGGCAGCTGGATTTCAATTTGACATGACGTGACAGCGCGCGGTGTTTTTATGTTCTATTACATAATCACTATGGCCGCGCAGACTCACGCCACACGCCTCGCCGCCAGTTGGCTGTCATCCGTCTGCCGTGTTCATAGATATATAGATATATCTATGGCCGTGTCCGACTCTAATTTGAGATTTTGCGCCCTGCAACTGCAATGCAGGAAGGAAGGATTGTCTTTTCTCTCCGTGGTTCTTCAACCTTCAACTCGTATTTAGTTGTCGGTCGTCGTTTGTCGTTGGCGTTTGGAAATCCGAAAAAGAAGTGATTTATCTAAGATTCGACTCAGATTTTCCTGAAATTCGAGATGCGTCGCATGGCAAATAAAGATCGACCAGCGTCTCCCACGCCAGTGTCGTCACCTCGACAGACACCCGGAGGTCCGGCGTTGCCATCTTCTGCGGGTTACGGATACGGATTTGGAAAGCCAGCAATCCAGGTGACCCCAACCTCCCCTAGACCTTCTGTGTCTATGCCATCAACAAGGTCAAAAGCAAATAGTAGCAGTAATAAGCATAGCAGGACTTCGACATGGTCCCTGTCAGAACCCAGCCGAGACCTCGTGAGTTGAATGCAATAAAAATGTCTAAAAAGTCGTGTCTGCCATGATTAGACGTTGAACAGACTGTTATGCAGTCTCATCCCATTTGCATAAAATATGTATTTATGTGCTTGTATTTCAGATGCAACAGTTGAGTGGTTCTACGGTTTGTAAGTCAATTCATGAACACATATGCATAAACATTTGATTGGAATTCGTATTTTTGAATTAGCGGGATAGTCGTTAATCTACTAGGGATATATTTCTTGTATTGTTTAGTTACCTCTGAAGAAATTAACCGCTTGGGAAGACGTTTTCGTAAACTGGACTCGGATCTTTCTGGAGCATTGAGCATGGATGAGTTTCTACAGCTTCCGGAAATTCGATCGAACCCTTTGGCACAACGCCTTGTACAAACGTTTGATAATGATGGGAATGGTGTAATTGACTTTCGTGGTGAGTGCTATTGAGCATTAAGCTTATCACACTAACAATACAACGAAAAACTTGTCAATTGTCATAGATAGACCTAGGCGATACAATTTGTATGTGTCAATTTTCAATATTTCAGAATTCGTGCTTGGTATGTCGCAGTTCAGCGTGAAGGGGAATCAGGAGGCAAGGCTTCGTTTTGCCTTCCGGGTTTACGATATTGACAACGACGGGAAAATCTCAAATGGGGAACTATTCCAGGTTATAAAAGCATTGAAATGTTGGTTCATTATACAAATTGCAAATGCTCGAGCTTCGTCCTATGAGGTAACCCTGTTTAATCTGGTTCAACCCTTAATTACCGTCTATCACCTTAACCGCAGGTTTTGAAAATGATGACCGCGGATAACTTGATGGACATTCAGCTGCAGCAGCTAGTAGATCACACTATTCTGCTAGGAAACAATGGTAGCGGGAATAGTATTAATTACAAGCAATTTGTGGCGTTGGTTGAACGTGGAACTGGAGCTAGTGTTCACAAGAAAATGGTCATCAGTGGAATTTAGCGTTGAGGTCAGTTGAGCAGTGATACATCCCGTTTTGTCTAACACCTTGTATTTGTAACTAACTATGCAAGAACACACGGTTATCAGTGGAATCTTGATGGCGAAATGTGTAAAATAAACTAAGCATTCGTAAGCTTCAAATTGATTTTATTCGCAAGTTCGTACGAAAACCTTTATTTTTTAACTTGCTTTTTTCCCCAACCTCAACTCTGTATCTGAGGATTGTGCAAAGTCATCAGGATCATCGTCTATTACTGGCTCATCTGCGTCTGCGTCAGCATCCGCATCCACGTCGGCATCCGTAGCTTCAGGATCTGCTGCATCTTCTGTATCTGCGTTAGCAGTATCTTCAGGGTCATTCTCCTCTTCCTCTTCGTCTTCGTCATCTCCACTCGCAGTCAATTTCGCTTCTGTCTCATTCTTATCTCCTTCTTCCGCTTCTTCTTCACATTCTTCCGTTTCATCTTCTGGTTCTTCACATTCCTCCTCTTCCTCAGCAACATCCTCGCAATCTTCTTCCACTGGTTCGCATTCATCTTCCAATTCCATTTGTTCACAATCATCTTCTTCTTCCACTGGCTCACAGTCTTCTTCCACGGCAATTTCATCCGGTTTCTCATCATCTTCATCTTCACATTCATCCTCCAGGGTTTCAACCGCTGAAAAAATCAAACAACAGTAGAGACTTTCAAGCAAGTTGATTCTAAGCAAAATTTTGCTTGTTTTGAAGTTTGCCTTTAAGCAGCTGCTTCTGCGAATGCGCCAACGAAGCAAAAATTTTTACTTATTTTGAGGTTTGCTTATAAGCATCTGGCACATGGCACATGCGCCAAGGAAGCATTTTGCTTAGTTTAAGGTTTGCTTGTACTGTTTCTGCGCATGCACCAAGGAAGCAAAATTTTGGTTAGGTTAAGGTTTGCTTGTACTGTTTCTGCGCATGCATCAAGGAAGCAAAATTTTGCTTAGTTTGAGGTTTGCTTGTACTGTTTCTGCGCATGCACCAAGGAAGCAAAATTTTGCTTAGTTTAAGGTTTGCTTGTACTGTTTCTGCGCATGCGCCAAGGAAGCAAACTTTTGCTTATGTGCAGGATTGCTTATAAGCATCTGTTTCTGCGCATGCGCCAAGGAAGCATTTTGCTTAATTTGAGGTTTGCTTATAAGCAGCTGTTTATGCGCATGCGACAAGGAAGCATTTTGCTTAGTTTGAGGTTTGCTTATAAGCAGGTGCTTCTGCGCATGCGCCAAGGAATAAGCAAAACCTGCGTATAATAAAAAAAACGAATAAGCTTCCTGGAGAGACTTAAATCCAAGATATGCAGTTTATAATTTGAAAGTAGCCTCAATAGTGCAGTAGACACATGTCAATGATCTTCAAAACGTTTAGTCGTAGCCTTGTCGTAATTTGGGCATTCAAACCTTCGCGATTTCCACATTTTGCTTATAATTCTTGTGGGATTATAAGCAAATCGATTGAAAGTCCCTAAGTTTCAGCCTTTCTGATTCAAAGTGTTCATTTTTTAAGTTTGTAAATTACCGGAAGGTTGAGGCGTGGTCCAGGGTATAATCTGCGGCTGGATCGTCTCACAGATCGGACTGGGCTCTCGAGGAGCAAAAGGAAGTGCAGGAGCTGGTTGAGGCTTAGGAGGCGGTGGTGGCTGTGGCTTAGGTGGTGGCAAGCTTCTGGGTGCAACGGAAACTGACGGACCAATGGATATCGATTTGGATGTTTTGGAGGATTTGGATGATTTGGATGATTCCGTCTGGAAGTCAATGATGGTTTCCTCAGACTTCTTCCGCCTGTGTTTCTTTTTCTTCTTGTGCTTCCGGGAAGACGAGTCAATGGACGACTCTTCTTCAGCTTCATGCGAGTGATGATGGTGATGGTGTTGACCGCAAGGGGGACATACCGGCTGACTTTGCTGGCCATCGGGCATCATCATGATTGGAAGCGTACAGCCGTTTAGCCCCATTCCGCCGCCCATTGCACCCATGCCTGGCATACAACCTCCCATTCCGCCCATGCCCGGCATGCAACTCCCACCCATTCCGGGCATGCAGCCGCCCATGCCCATCATTGGCATGCAACCTCCCATTCCTGGACCGCATGGTCCACATGGTCCGCATGGTCCACATGGTCCGCA
>JAQFXZ010001710.1:0-11264 GCA_034694025.1 Ceratophysella scotica | reverse complement strand
GTCACTTTTTAGATAGGGGAAACTGTGTAGTGACGTCATGGAAAAAAACGAGTAAACTCACGTTCTGGTTGCCTATTCTGCTCTCGACAGCTTTCTTCCGAGTTATATCTCACCAGACATCTTAAAACTGTTCATTTCTGTTCAACTGGTCAAGGGCTCACCTGGACCAAAAGCTGTACCCAAGCTTTAGGTTAAAACTCTCAACTTGCCATATTTTATATCATGTGAAAAATATTGTTTACAAGTAAAGTTGAAGGAGAATGGGTCAAAATTTTGGTCAAAATTGGATAGGCTTATTCCGCTCCACAGCAGGTAGTGAAATCTCAGAATTCCAGCATCTACATCCGTGGATACCCACATTTTTACCCCAAAATTCAAATTCGGTGAACTTGGCTTACATTGAACGTAAATTTTTAAAGCTGTACCTTAAAGGAGCGATGAATTCGTGAATGTGTGAATTGACCGCATGTTTTTGAGAGCTGTGAAGCCGTATTCAACGATTTTTCGAAAAACGATGTTTAGGAATAGGTCATTCGAAGTAAAATTCAGGAAATTGACCGTTGGTCGAAGGTCAGGGTCAGGGCTATTTCACTCTGCTACAGGAGGGCATAGTAGGCACACTGCGCTGCTGCGTAGTAGTGAATCCCTTACTATAACATCAACGAATTGCTGCAGCTAGCTTTTTCGTCCAAGGTCAAGCTACATGACTGTCTAGATCTCCGACTGGAAATTCAATATGATGAAGATTAATAATTACATAATATGTAGAATTACCAGTGTCAGTGTCAACGTTTACGGAATCTCTTGGTCCGATGTTACTTCCGCCGAACAATCCGAATCCGAATCCGAAAAACAAACACAAATGCACCATTTGCCCTGGAACCTTCTCGTCAATATACACACTTGAAGAACATCTACTGTTCCATCAAGGCTTCTTTACTTGTGAATACTGCGGAAAACAACTGTCCCGGCGAACTCATATCTCACTCGGCATATCCAAAATATTCATCCAGAAAAACGGTTTATAATTCGATTCTAATAGCTAAACAGAATGGAGCGAGGTAATAAAGTTACATAGCCTAGTTTATTGCTGTGAAACTATGTAGACTGAACCGAACCTGCTTCTTTTGATATGTTAGGCGTTTGACCTATGGGCCTGGGTCATCCACTTCACTTGACCTCAAGTTGGTTCCAGATCAAAAGAGTCAATAAGAAGAGTCAGAAGAGGTTCCATACAATAAAGGAAGAAAATAGCCTAACCTAACCAAACCGATTCGAACGTTTTTGTTTCTGGGATGTGCCGAATGTGTTGGACCTTTTTGGCTCTTTTTGCTTTGGCTCATTTGTCATGCTTCGAACCACTTGACCACAAGTCATGTTTTTGATGCAAATGACAGTTGTCTAACTGCCTATTGAATTCATTTTCCGTGAAGCTGTCTGATAGAATGTGACCTCGGGTCAGAGGTCAGGTCAGGTGGTTGACCCAAGTTAAAGGGTCAAATGTGTGCCATTCCAGAAAAAATGAGCCTTAAATGTTGACGAGAGAAATTGTTTTTTGCCATGTGGATGATTTCACGGGCACATGCATTTCACATATTGAAATCAAAAAATAATCAAACCAGGCATTTTTCAATAATTTGTTGTAATTCATACATTTTTGCATAAGAAATTGGAGCTTATCAGTTTATCTTAATATGTGATTTCTCATGACTAAATTTGATTTCTGTGCAACCTAGGGGAAACGGAGGATCCTATCTTAAATAAGTTTTCGTCAAAGTTTCAGTGATTAATTTTATAATGATTTCCTGGGGGCGAATTAAAGATTAGAAAAATAAACATTTATTTCGTAATATTGAGGAAATTTATATTAAATCACAAGAAATCGCATAAAACAACCCAGGCTCTGCAACTCTGCATTATTTGTTATATTTACAAATTATGATCTACATAAAATCAATCCTAACCTACAGTCTTGTAGCCGATATCGACTTCGGTTTTCGATGGGTTGAATTCAACATGGCAGGCGTTTTTCTCCTTCTGCAGTATTTACGAATTTTAGTAGTTAGCTAGGAATTCCCTTCAGACACATGCAAAATCCATTAAAAGTTCATCTTAGTATTCGTTCTCTGATTAGATTTGACAAAGAAAGTGGGGATCTTTAGAGGCATCCCCTAGGACCAACAGATCCGAAAATTAGCGATTGTACCCTCTCCGATTTTTTTATAATTAATTTAGAGTTTAATTTAGGGTGATGGGGTGCCAGATACACTCGGTTAGGGTGCTTGCTGGGGTGATGGGGTGCCAGATACACTCTCCCCGCGGCAACCCAGCTCCATCGGAACGAAGTTCCGGCGTTAACGCTATATGGAGCTGGAGTCGAGATGCATATGCATCAAGTAAGCTCCGTTCGCGGAGCTATTCCAGCAGGTGGCGGATGCTGTCTACATACATACAGCCATGAAAGGTGAGAAGTGAGCGTGGAAAAGAAACCCATGTCCATGCCATTTCCACTACACAGAGAACAGCTTTCCCGCAGTGGAGACTTTTTACCGTCTACTTTATATTTTCTATCTATGCTGTATAGCCATAATCAGTCTGCATGGCTAAACCAGAAATACAGTTTGTAACTTTCGACTTTGAATTCGAATAATCCAGAAAACCGTGGTGCCTAGCGAGAGGAACTACTTCCGGTTGAGGTGGAGCATTGTGGACCCCTGGAAAGTTGTTTTTCGACTTGGGTCAACAAATGTTTTTGCATATCTTCAAGTTTCATGACCAGAGTCATTTTAGACCATTTTTCAAAAAAAAATGTTCAAACGTAACATAACCTATTTTTTTAGAATTGTTTTGGACTTTATCTATTTGCATATCTATCCGATTCATGACATTTGGAGACGTTTTGGACAATCTTCCAAAAACAATTTTTTGAAAGTTGGTTAGGTCGGGTTTGGACTTTAATTTGATTGACCAACATTTTTTTTCGAAAAATGTTCTAAAACGACTCAGAATGTCATGAAACGTGAAGATATTCAAAATCATTTTTTTGACCCAAGTCGAAAAAAACTTTCAGGGGTCCACAATGCTCCACCCCTTCCAGGTCTTCCGTCCGTCATCTGTTCTGTCAATTCAATACAATTATTGTTGACTGACAGTCGAATAGTCAATGTCAACAGTGGAATCTCTTGGAGTATAGGTACGGTCAGCAGCCAAAACATCCGCATTGGATTGAAAACTAGCAACTAAGGTCCGCTGTCGGTTGACACTTTCTCTGCTGGTGAAAACTATCTTGAAGTAAGATGTAGTTAAGTAATCAGTAATTTGGTGTCTGGTGACGGAACGAGTACCGATTGATTACTCGTTCCATCACTTGTTCCTGACACTTGTGCTGTGACTTTTCGTTTTGCGTCTTTCATTGCATATCTTATAATTTTTGTAATCTGTAATAGTGATTCTGAAATGAATGATTGTTGAGAGAACCTCTAGGCTAGGCTTGTTGTAGGTTGTAGCTTCTTACGCTGTGATTTCTTAATGGTGCAACTGTTTAAATGATTAGTTTCTCTAGCTCCAATTTCCGATTGCATACAACGTACTTCCATTTTAAACTATCCTAGTCCCAGATCATGATCTTCACCAAGTATGCGTTCTCCCAAAATCAAAACTTATGCCAATTAGCACTATAGTTTGGACAAATATTACACAAAAAATTAGGCATGTTTGCTCGCTTCGCCTCGCCGTTTAACCTGTAGAATAAGCTCCAGTCACCAGTGTTCAAGCTCATTGTCATTTGATGGATAATTGGAAGTACTGAAAGCTAAGTAGGGCAACGCTATGAAGTCGTTGATCGACTTCGTATTAGCATACTATCCAAGATAGAAATACATATATTCTTGGAAGTCAATTTCACCTTAATTTTGTCCATCTTTTCACCTAAATATTTTGTGACGGTTACGGCAACTAATTTACATCAAGTGTTGTAAAATGTGACTACTAATGCAACAAATCTGTGTTAAAGGTGACAACGGCTCTGAAATGAATTTCGAGGAAAATAAGCAAAGCAACACAGGAACCGGGTTGAATGGAGACCAGATGCCTTTCGCTGGGAATCAGCAGATGAACTGGTCCAACATGCTAATGAATGGAGGAATTCCTTACGGGAATCCGATCGCAAACAGTCACGCAGTATGCATGAATCCAATGGGTTTTATGCCAAGTATGCTTGATCCTCAGTTGGGAACGCCAAACTTATCCCCAGATGATTTGCTAGCCGTTGTCCAGCAGCGAGCTTATCATCAATTCCAGCAGCAGCAGCTGATGAACTTCCAGTTGGTTGAGTCGTACAGGACTGCGACATTACTTGCCGCTCAATCTGCTTCTCCTGTTGTGGGTGTGGGAGCAGGGAATACGAGATGTGCAACGAAGTTGAAGAAGGGAGCGTCAGCAAGAAAATCTAGACTGGCAGTTCTACGTCCCAGCTGGAGCACGCCAACCAGTAGCCAAAGCGATGATTCTGATAGTGATTGCGAGTTAGAAACTCCGAAGAGAAGGAAATATGGCGCTTCAATGCGGCCGGAAGGCATCCCGACCACCGTGGACTTCTCTCAAGTAACGACCGACTCTGCCAATGGTAGTGAAGTACAAACGGCATCGGGTTCGAGCGAAGTCGGTACTTCCAGTCCGGCAATGGATACGTACTTGGAAAAGCTTCGATCGTTTCAAGATGGAAGGAAACATGTTTGGCAGGAAGTGGCAGAAGAGGAGCACTTGCAAGAGACTGCAAACAAAATAGATGTTGTGACAGTGTTGGATAAATTTACAATTGAATGAGGTTGTGAGTCGTATGTAGTTGGGAACAAGAGGAAGCGGAAGTCTGAATACTCGTATTAATTTGTCCGAGAATGAGTGCAGCAGTAGCTACTCGTCTTTCTCCGACGGAGGCATAAGCGATGACACGAAAGTAGATCTGCAGACAAGACTGAAAGCTAAACGAGCGGCTAAATCGGCCTCAGCTAGCTTAAAGAAGAAGTACATTCGTTTTGGAGACTCTAACTCTGCAATGGTAAAGAACAATTTGTAATATTCAATCTACAGCGAATACAAACACTACTGTTCGGGTTCGGATGCCTCGTCTTGTTCGAAGTTGTGGTTTTAATTTTGTCCTATATCGTTGAATGTAACAAGCACAGGAGAAAGGAAAGGTTGAAAAAATCAAAAGTGGCCAGCAAATCCTGGAGGAGAAGTTGAAAACTCTTGAAGAGTACAAGGTTCCCGCTTACATAATAGCGAGAAAACTTAACGCAGACAATGTGGAATTGTTCGGTAAGTAACTTTTGGAACGTGAAGGTGCATTCGAAAGCTCATTTCGAATTTCAATCAATTGTGAAAGGGAGCGTTTTCGATAATTTAGGCGGTGATCATTTTATTTTAACCTGGGTATCCCTAACCCTTATTCTAACGTCCATCCCCAAGGCGTGCCGCTCGACACATGCCGTATTTTACAAATAAACTTCCATTCTACCCCAATCCCAACGCGTGCCGGTCGGCACATGCAATGTTTCCAGTTTGTATCCCGGAAATGTGATCATATACGAACCATGTTACAAATCAGCAATTTTTAAATGAATTATGTACAATGATTCATTTGTACCCTTCCTAATATGAGAATAGTTCATATTTAGCCAATGCTACATCATCTTGTGACGTATGCATGTATTCAGACTGGCAACATTGCTGCTTCGGACGCCATTGTGAATGTGTGCCGGTCGGCACACGTTGGGACTAAATGGAAGTTTTTCCCATTTTTTTCAAGTTTTTCGACCTAATTTATTTTCTAAAAGGCGAACAACAAGCTCTATCTATCGGCTTTCTTCAACAATAGTCGTAGAACTCCTTCCTTCAGGAATACCAAAAATCCCATGGAGATCGCTCGAGTTTTGTTCAAATGACACGAATTTAAAAATGATTTGTGCCGGTCGGCACGCGTTGGGGATACCCGGGTTAACTGCTTTAACTGGTTTAACTAAAACTTGAGGAAAAAGTGGGCCTTTCATAGTTTCAAAATATGTACAATCTGTATACTTATTTCATCGAACAATTTGTGAATTAACATTAACAGTACGTGCGTGAAGAATTTTCGGTAAGGAATGTCTGATGGGTCTGTTCCGTAAAACGCTGAAGATTGAACGTCTGGGTGGAATTATGAATAAGGTGAGAACAATTGAATTAAGATTGCAACACGGTCATATGCTAAATCTCTTTCACCCGGCACACTTCTTAATTTTCTACATTTAGAACAAATCTAGGCGACGAACTCCTGGAGGAGTCCTCTTGTACATCCTGCGCAACGACTCCCGTTTGGATAAAGACAAGCGTGAGGAAGTATTTCGCCCAATGAAGGAGAACGTTGGTATCTCTAAGAGGATGAATACTAAAGGTAGGCAGAAATTACGTATAAACTGACAAGTGGATTTCCATTGTATCTTGTAATTTCCTCCATAGCTCTTTCCCAATAAAGCTAAAGCTATGATCTCTATCGTTGGTTAGGTTCCGGAAATAGGGTATATTACTCATGGCCAATTAAAGAGTGCATTTCTTCGAGCAAATAAATAATTGACAAATAATTGATACAAGAACTATGACTACAAACTACAGTATCCGATCCGAGGAACAGGTACGACAAATATTCCACTTGAATTTACTTTGACGTGCTCTCTCTCTCTCTGCAGATGCAACTGTATTCGAGCAGCAACCTGAAGCCGTCCAACACGACTTCGATTTTGAGGAAGAGTGATACGCTGTTCCACTTGCTGAGGAGGCTGTTGCTAACTTGACCAAAATTCCATCACATCCTCCAGCTGCAGTTGAGGACCGTTATATTTCCACGGTCGTAAGAAGGCCCCTCATTGTGTACGATGAAGACTTGACCAACTGTTCCTTTCCATGAGTCAATTAGTCAGCAGTCTTGCTCAAAGGCAATGGATTCTGTAGCATGGCGACATCCTTTCTGTTTGCATGACGATTATGTATCAGGCAAAAAGTGCGACACCAAAAAGTGCGCCATGAAAGAGCGACATAAAAAGAGCGACAAGAAAAATTAACCGCGTAAGTACAAATATAAAAACCGGCAAGTGCAAAGATTTAGATCTCAGAATTCCAGAACACAGTTCAAGACACGGGACCACAGGTGTATGATTAGTGAACGACATGATTCATTTTTAAATCGTTGTTAAAGGATCTCCCTAATGTCTCCTTTTTCTTCACCAACAAAGAACTAATTTGCTCTAATAAAATATGTTATCTGAAAGTTAATGTTGTCTCAATGGCTAACAATTCAATTCGTCTAAGTTCAATTGTTTTATAATCAATTTCCTCAATAGATATTTGATTTAATGTTGAATTAAGCAAACAGAAAAGACGATAGAAATTAGCATTTCAAGCTCTTGGCACTAAGGCTTTCGGGATTTTGAATTTACATAGAACTTTGATGTGTAATGTCAGAGGTCAAAGTTGAAATGGTGCCACATTTGTTTTTCATTACTTCAGGTTGAGCAAAAATAATAAAACCTATGGCCACATGTAATTCAATGGTAGCAGTGGATTCCCTTATATCTTGCCCTAGTACGAGCAAGTCCAGTTTACAACTGCACTAGTACTCATTTTCACCAGTTCTTTCTAGTAATCAGCCAGTAAGCGTTGACATACATAAATACAATATATCAACGTAACTCAACTCATATGAAAGGTAGCAAGCTCACCGTCGAACATTTTTTTAAATCAAAACCACATACTCGTATTACACTTCGAAGGTAGTTTAAATTCTTTGCCTTTAAAGATTTAAATTTGAAAGCAAATTAGACTAATAAAATAATATCCTTGAATTTTGTAGGACAACCATTTTAGCATGTCGCTCTTTTCATATCGCGCTTTTTGGTGTCGCGCATTTTGGTGTGTCGTGCTTTTTGGTGTCGCGCTTTTTTCTGTCGCGCTTTTTGGCTGGAATCATAGATTATGCTATACAAATACAGTACTTACAGAGTTATGTTAGTTGAGTTGTTTGAAGGTACAGTAAATGGAATAGCATGTTTATGCACGAAACTCCAACATAGGTGTACTTTATTATTACAAAATTAAAATAATTTCCATATGTATTTAGGATTCTCATCCCCGTCTAATTTAATCAGTAGCGTATAGCATATAAATGATTTCCATTTAGAAGATACAGGAATGTTTAAACAAAACAACTCTAAAATATATTATTTCGTAACAATTGAATTCACCTTTTGCAATAGCGCTTCCCTTTTAAAGCTCATAGCAAGCCAGCTTACAATTTTTACGAGATCCAAGTTTTCTTTCACTGTTTCAGGCACGAGGGAATTCCGATCCAATTCAATTCACAATTAATATGTTTTCAATTGAAGGCCAGGTTAAGCAATAGAGATCTATCTAAATCTAAACACTTCTTACAATCTATGTACAGGAAGCTAGTGTTTAAACCTTTCAGCTATTATAACTTCCATATATTAACAACGAATAAGCAGCTATATTTGCTGATTTCGGAGACTATGTATCTTTAATTTTCATCTTCCGTTCCTTCTTTGGGTCAACTCACATTTCTTGCATTTTTAGTTTCATTTGGGCAGAAAACAATAAACAATTACCTGTTGGGTCAAAGTTAAAGCTAATTATTCCAAAACTAATTTTTTCGAAGTTTAAATACGTGCGATTTCCATTTACTATCACAAGTGCAGAGCTTCGCTCACATTGCATGTGGCGCTTAGCGCCACATGAGTCTTGGGCGCGAGCGCTTCGCGCTCGTGCGTACCCACCCGCGTATTCCTGTTGCACCCAATATATATTTTTTGCTTTATTCAAGCATCTTATTTATAGCATCTTATTTACATTTAGTAAATTTTCTGCTACGTACGAGATACTTACGCAAATACATAATTTGTTTTAATTTTTTTAATTTGACACATGAAAGTAATCTTGTGTTTTTATTAAACCTTCCAAATACATAAATTCAATTTATTAAAAATATTTTTAACGTCAACTAATTATGGTAATTTTAAATCTTTCGATTTTACTTTGACCCCCTGACCCTCAAATTGATCGGGATTTTTTGCATTGCTGCATATTCGGTGAGTACTCTTTAAATACACAGTTTCCCGGGATTTATGCCCAGTTTGGTTTCGGGGTCATTTGGGTCAAATGTCAAACTTGACCCTAGGGGGTCATGATACACCGTTGCGTTCCTCTCATCAAGCCCGTTATTTTGACGTATAATATGATCTGGTTGGGTTCATAGGGGGCGTGCGCGGTGCCATGGAAAAAGATGAACTTTTTGCTGAATAGACGCAGAGGGGCGAGTAACGTGCCGATCGATTTGTCTCATCAAGCCCGTCATTTTGGTGTATAACATGACCCAGTTTGGGTCAAGAGTACGGCGGTACGGGTCAAAAACGAAAATTTCGCAAAACTTTGACGGCCCATATCTCGAAAAGTTCTGTATAAAATTTTTTGGCGCAATGAGAACTTTTATTCGCTTTTGATTCCACTATCCAAATCAATCATCTCCAGGTTGGGACAAACTTGTTCCTACATGCCATGCTAATACATGTTAAGCTCAAAACTAACTATAATAGTGAGTATTAATTAACTAAAAGATAACTGTCGGGTTTTATGTATCATGTGATACCATGTACGTCAATATTTAATTTGAGTTATTGTTATTGGAGTAACGTATAACGTATCGTCGGGATCAGGAAGGAAAATTCAAAGGAAAATTCTGATTTGCCTTAGATGACTATTGGAATGGAGCGTCTGTAATATGAATGAATGCGCACCTCCCATGTTACGTGTTGGCGTGTTGGTGCCAATAAATTATAATAGTCTAGACTTTGATGAGCCGAGGATGACATTAGGCCCTAGTTTGACGCCTCAACTGAGGGTTAAAATTGCTGGTTGCTTTGCTTGTAGGTCCAAAAGTCAAATCTGTTTCTGTCAGAAGATGAAAAAATCTGCTGAACACCGAAAAATCTTATCGTCAATTTTGACACAATAAGAAGAAAGAAGAATCGATCAACTCAAAATTACTTCACTTCACACGGTGCCCAAATGATACATACAATTCCTTTAGCGTCCACTTGACTCAATAAAAATTCATTACTTTCGTCTATTCATCCCGTTTCGTATTCCGTTCCCGTATCGAGCTTTTTAAAGTTGGCTAAGCCAAGGCAAAGTCGCCAGTATTGTACAAAAGCTGGCTGATCTGGAAAGAACAGCAGAACTGCTGATGATGATATGATAACTTATTACATTATGATTTGATTATGATAAAATAAATATCTGCACTATTGGATATTGGAGGGTCGCTTCGCTTCTTCTGATTTCTACGTTGAACGTTGAAGCTAATATTTATTTATGACTACTAAGAGATAAATGATACCGTCTGAGGCCTTTTGATCTGAGGCCAAAGTCTGTATTCAGTATTTGTGATTTTTTACATAATTCTAATCAAACCCTACTTTCTTCTCTAAAGCCTGATGCCCATAGGTCGCGATGGGCCGCGATGCGATTTTCAACGAAATCGCGTTGACTTTGCGATTCCCAATATCGCTGTTGAAATCGCGAAGGGGGTTCACATAGAATCGCGTTCGCAACCAGAGCACACATGACATACGGAGTCTATATTTCAACCAATGTTGATGGTATCCCACATCATCAGCAATAGTAATACAGAATGCAATGTACATAACATAATATACATATTTATTTTACAGTACTGTAGTACAAAAATGAAATGAATGCCAACAATCTTCGCTACAATTTGAATTTATTCGTTCAATTTCTACTTCAATTTGAACGGGAGCTTGTTAGAGATATTCATCCGTAGTACTTAGCACTTCCAGACTTCCATTTCTCTTGCTCCTCGATTTAAAAATTCACGGTGATTCTGATGAATTTTGAGGTTACGGTGGGCTGTAATCCGAAATGACGCTCCCTTTTCCTTTGTTAACTCTTTGCCATCGGTAGGGCAGTCCCTTTGTTGGCCCAGTTTCGTATACTCTAACCCAATCCGTGCCTGTGACCCTGGCCTGGTATTGCATCTTCTACCCTCTTCTGTTGATTGGCAGTGATGTAAAGCTGCACCTTCGGAACAGAGTCCAACTTAAGTGGTTCGTGCGTGTGAACCAGGTGTGAACAAACTGGACAATTGGGTTCGATTTAAATAATTAAAGCACTTTGTCACTATTGACAGTGTCAACTGT
>JAQFXZ010001709.1:0-11267 GCA_034694025.1 Ceratophysella scotica | reverse complement strand
CAAAACCGCTGCTGGTCGTTTGGCTTGAGATGCCTGACTTGCGCCACGTACAAAAAAAGCGTGACATACGGACGGACGGACAGACAGGAGGATTACATAAGCCCTCGGCTTAGGAAAGCCAGGTCTAATAAACATCTTAAAGCCAAAAACAGTTGAAGAGTTCTTGGAGCACATGCGTAGCGTAGATGTAACCAAGAAGCTCATAGCACATAGAGAAGACAGGTTAGTCAACGAAGAGTTTGCCACTCTTGTTACCAACATAGTGGCAGCTCAGGGTGTAAGCCAGCAACAGACAGTGCAAAAGAATACGCCTACTCCCACTGTAACCCAAGATTCAGGCCGTAAAATTATTCAATGTTATAAATGTGGAGGACCCCATCCTCAACGCATTTGTCAAGTCACGCTCCCAAATACAGGTTTTTACGGGCCCCAAACAACTCAGCCTGCACCTTAGGCCAATGCAAACCACTTCCAAGGCAATTGGTATAATTACAGTGGGAACGTTAATGGCAATTGGCGCAATGGCCCTAATGGGAATAATTGGAGGTCAGGCAACAACAATCGCTGGCAGAACAATCAGTCCGGCATTAATGGCACCTGGCGTGATAATAATAAGGGGCAACAATTTAACCACCAAGGCCCCATAAATCAGCCACAGCAAGGTCCCAGGCCAGACATACCTAGAGACCCCAGGCGAAATGGCGAATTCTTTTGCACCAAGCATGGCTACCTAAGCCATAATACAGACCAATGTCAGGCTATAAAAAACACAAGAGCGATGCGATCGGGGTCAGCTCGCATCGCGGGTCCCCAGAATCAGAACAATTAAGCAAGGCTAAAAACCATACCAACCCTGACTCACAGGACACAATCATGATAACGGAAAGGAATAACGTCTTGCATAACGATGCCAGACATAAAGTAAAAAAATATATAAAACACAAAATCAAGGCCCACTTCTTGGGAAACCAGAGGCCAGCGCTTCGTACACGAGCAGGGGCACACCCCAAATCTTGTTTATTCTTACAATCTGCCTCAACTTTGGTGTAATTTTAACTACACCAAATTATGCATGCTTGGTCATATCATCGACCAAACAGGGGTCACGTTAGACCCTCGTAAGACACAGGCTATTACAAATGCACCACCGCCTAGCACTATCCGAAGCATACAGCGCTTTTTGGGCATGATTAACTGGTTCCGCAAGTCTATACCTAATCTCTCGATCATTAGTAAACCACTCTATGACCTACTTAAAAAGAAACATTTGTTTGTGTGGGATCTCCAACATCAGGCTGCATTTGATAAACTCAAGGCAATTGTAACAACGCCACCAGTGTTGCATTGGTTTAACGAGAACAAAAAAACCTTTCTGGTTACCGATGCCTTCCAATTAGGCATTGGAGCGGCTTTGCTACAGGAAAACCCAGACGCCGCACTGGTACCTGTAGCCTATCACTCTAGCTCACTCACAAGTGCTCAAAAAAACTATGCTGCTATAGAGCTTGAATTTTTGGCTATAGCCACATCAATCAAGGTGTTCCATTGTTACTTGGCTAATATTCACTTTACAATTTTGACGGACTCGCAACCCATTAGCCACCTTAGGCATGGGGCAACAGACAAGCGACAGGCAACCAGGATGAAACTTTGGTCCCTGACGCTTGCCGATTACGACTTTGATATTATTTATAGAGCGGGTAAATCAATGGAACTCGCTGATTGGCTTAGCCGCGATACGGCTTCAAAACTAGTTCCGGATGAAGCCGCCGTAGATATCCCGGACATGCCGGTTAAATTGCCCCTCCTACCAGATATTGAGGTTTTGCCTATACTGATCAATCATATAGCCAACCTGCAGGAAGTTCAGGCGGCAGATAAAACCTGTCAGGAACTCATAATTCAATTACACCAAAACAATCCTACAACTACTAAAAGATATGCCATGAGAGGGGAGGTGTTAGTCAATATGCAAAAGGGTTTTCCACGACCAGTGGTGCCTCACGCTATGATTAAAACCTTACTCAATGAATTTCATAGTAGCGCCAGCATCGGCGGCCACTCTGGTTTTTCTAAAACATTGGCTAAGCTAGAGCAACGCTTTTACTGGCCTACTATGAAAGCTGACATTCAAGATTATGTGGTTAATTGTGAAAGTTGTGGAGAGTTGAAACGTCATTATGGCAAGATACATGGGTTGCCGGGTCGTATGCCTATCCCGGAATACCCACTCCAAATATGGTCAGCTGACCTGGTGGGACCACTAAATCGTTCTTATAATCGTTCTTAAGGCAGCGTTTACATTGTTAACTGTATTGACATGCTTACCAGATGGGCCGAACGGCGGGCATTACCCAATGCCACGGCAAAAACAGTAGCCAAATTTTTTGAAGAACAAATTTTTCTCAAGTTCGGCATACCAGAACAAATTATCACTGATAACGGTACCCAATTCATCTCACAGCTTATGCATAGTCATGCCGAATTATTCCAAGTAAAATTACGGCATACGGCTTTATATAATTCACGAAGCAACAGCGTAGTCGAACGAAATAACGGCTCCATTACCCATCTCGTCAAGCATTATGTACAGCGTAACTACACTGCTTGGGATAAAAACCTCCAAGCTCTTAACTTTTGTTACAATATGACACCTCATGTCTCCCTAGGTAACAAAAGCCCATTCGAGGTACTGTACGGCCGAGCCCCAACCTTGCCTAATGAATTTCACCTACCCGGTAATAACGAACATCCAGTAGACATTAAGGATAGGCAGGCCGAGCTCCAAAACATATGGAAGTTGGTCCGCGAGACTATTGCCAAACAACAGAATGTAAACTATGACCGAGACGTTCCAGGGCATAAAAAAGTGGAATTTGCAGAAGGTGATCTAGTCCGCTTATCCTTTCCTAAAAGCATTTTTAAACCTAAGGGTATATCACACAAATGGATTCCCTATTATTACGGAAACTATCAGGTTCAACATAAACTCACCGACCTCGTGTATATCGTTAAAGATATTAACACCGATCGTGTATTCAAAACACACGTCAGGCGCATGAAGCTGATTAAAGCCTTGTCGGAACAAGACGAAAGACGACGAGGAGGCAACCCCTTATGTCACACCTGACCAATTTCTATGGGAAATCCAACATATACGAACACTAGTTTTCACCTTCTGTAAAACCAATTGGCAAACCCACCTTGAACATACCATAGGTATTTACGACTTTCTGTTTAAAGTACGCCAGCAACCTTTCTCCAACCAGGAAGCTGAAAAAGTGATTTTAACTCACTACGCAGGGAAAGTAACGATTCGCTTCACCGATTCAGACCCCATACTTGGGCTAGGTATTCATTTAACTCCCATAAGGGCAAAAGGTCAACATTGGTTAGGAGTGGGCAAACTTTCCATCTCACAAATACAAACATGGTATAAAGAGCACTCTGTCAAAAAACTTGTAGTTATAGGCATCAACGCCATACACTTCATTTACATGCTCTTAATTGTTCAGCTAATCGATGCACCCCTTTTACCCTCCATCTACCACTTAGCCAAGGCACTTCTCCCCCACGTCACTAATCCCAATATCTTTTTTGAGCACATGATTACATTCGCTCACGAGTTAAATATATGGATCAGTGAGTATTGGCAAACAAAACCACAAGTACGCATTCTAGGTGACCCATTACCTATAGAAGAAGGGGCCGCCGACGAGAACTTAGAAGTGCCACTCATTAATTACGACCTCCATCCCCGACGTTCGCAACGACTTCTAGAAGCCAAACAAACACTTGCACACCGACAAACCCAGTGATCAAGCCGTGACACTCCCATTTTTGTTTACACAGACATTACGTTAGTGCGTCATCGACATATTTTCAATGACACGACAAGTGTGTGTGTTGCTGTGGGTAGCAGCGTGGTGTTCAGCACAGGCAGACCTAGCACCAGCCCTCTACACCAAATACTTTTCATCCCTGGAGGTCAAACATCCAGCCCTACACTACTGTGACCCTCAAGTCCATACACACTCTATATACCGATTGCCTAAAGCACTCACGTGCGACTACCTACGTCTGGACTCCCCAAGCACGGTCATACCCATCACCTTGTGGCTTGATTCACCACAAATTCAAACTGCTGAGGCCCACATATGCCAAGCGTCAACTACCGATGCCTATAAGGCCCACTTCTTTTTTGGGGGGCATTCTGAGTCTACAACCACCACACACAAATACGTCACTGAGCACGAATGCTACGAAATGTTACGAACCAAGACTAGCCCTCTTGAAGACGTCATGACGCAATCAGGCAAGCTCTGGGAAACCAACAACAAGATCACCATCGACTACTCATGGCCCTACACCAACGAACAAACGGTCACGAATTACAAAATTACCACGTTGCAAGTTACCATGAACAACGTCGATGACTCAGTTATAGCACCAATACCCCTCCTGGAAAGTTGTCCGTTCCGCTCAGGTACATGCCGCGCATCGGATAAAGCTGTTCTCGTATGGGATTACGACAGCTTCCTTCACTCCTGTCGCCTTACACGCGGCCCGAGTACTCTGTGCTTGTATTCGGCAGGAGAGGAACGCATCACATGTCCAGAGCTAACTTTGTCCATTAGCAAAATCACGCAGGTTACCCTTTGTGGCTACGCAGTTGGTACTTCGTACCAAGGTCTCCATTACACCCCTGATGTGGTGGGAGACATCCAGGATGGACTCACAACCACAGCAGTGCTGGACCGGGCAACCCGGATCACTATGAAGTACAAACGAGAAGTCCCACGGTTTGAAGGAGCTGAATTAGACCCAGACCAGTATGTCCCGACTACACCTTCCACAACCACCACCACTAAAAGGACACCCCCTCCTTTCCAATACGAGGGAAACGAACTAGCTGAAGAGGACCCGTACCCGACACCACCACGCCCTGCCAGCACCACCACCACCACAAGTTCCACCACACGCAGGCCAGCCCACACAGAACCATCAACAACACAATCGCCAATCCAGACATCGCCGGGACCATTGTCTAGCAGCACCACCCGCTTCCGGGAGGAGATGACACCCACAGCTCAGCCCACCACCACACCACACCCACTGATGAAGCAGCAGAGCCCACCAAATATTCCGATCTTTCACGAAGTTGAGGACGACACCGATCACCTACAAACCAACTAGCAGACCGATTCCGTCACCCTCTAATCACGCACCCGGATTGACCCACTTACCGTATCAAGAACCACCTATGACGTTTCAAGAATTCGTCAGGAGATACGAGTCACTTCAGAAAACACCCACAGGCTATCGACCAACCTCCGAGGGTCTTGACGATGACTATCCACTCATGGAACATCATCAAGCTGCCAACCATCCCCTTGGGACCTCTACCACAGCTCACCCGCAATCTAGCCGCATTCGGTACATGGGGAACGAGACCGACATCGTCATAGCTCTTAGCAAACGGCCACATCATACCGATAGTACCATTTTCACCTCCGCTGAGGTGAACGCCCGTCTCCAATACCTGTACGACATTGTCCGGAACAACGTAACTCAGAGCATTCAAGAATGCCACCACCAAACCTGTGTGAACCAAAAGATGATTTTGGACTTGCTCATCGCCATGGCAGCCCAACGCCAAGCCAACTTTATCACCACTGTGTTACTACCAGATGAAAAATATGAAGTTTCCAATATGGGGGATGTCTTATTCCTGAAACCGTGTACCACAATTACCCAGTACCATTTTAAACCCAACCCGGAAGGTACGTGCACCCGCAATGTACCTGTGACATTCATCTATAACCACGAGCAGCGACAGGGATTCATGAACGAGATGAGTCACCAAATCGTCGATCACGGCGAACCTGTAGAGTGCGAACACCAGCAACCCTTTTACTTCGATACCGGAGATACAGGGGTGATGCTAATTTCAAACACATCCGCTGTATTCAACATACCCTACCTGCCCACACCGACTCAATTCAACCAATCAGTACCCACACTGCAGGAGCAAACGTTCAAGTCCAAAGGCATTCTGACAGCTCAGCAAATCAGCAGCCAAGACACGCTCCTGTCTTTCATCCAGCAAGTCCAAAACCCGGCCAGCCTCGACAATGTGCTCCTATCTACTAAAGCGGGTCACAAATTGAAGGGACCACAGCTCGAGATAGCCAACTCTCTCCGAGAATTGACGATTGATCCCTTTCAAAACATGATTTTACAGATTGCAACCGTCCTAGGCGTTATCATCAGCTTCCTGTTATCATGCAAACTGATCTGGGCATGCCGAGGAAACATCGGAACTCTGTTTGGGAAGATCTGGACGTGTATCACGAGACCCAAACCGGTTGTCCCGCATCCAGACACGATTTACGTGGAAATGCAGCCGGTCCAGAGTCCACCCTCATACCGGACTGCCACCAACAGGACCGACACCTCCAACACGTACATCAATCCCGTTACTCGTCTCCCAGAAACCATTTTGGCCATCGACGAATATGAACGCCAGCCTCTGTATCCTGATTTGTCAACACCAAATGCCACAGCCCCAACACAGCCTTCAACCCCTGGTTGCTCTCGAACACACTGCAGCCAGTGCGACATTTGCCAACTCAATGCAGTTCCGTTCGGCAAGGCTATCTTACAGCCAAGTCTGACACGGCATTAACGTTTACGGCACCTGACAACCGGACCGTCTACTCCTTGCAACCGCATTTTACACACGGACCTGACACCTGCTTTATCTTTTTGCAAAATGAACTTGTTCTTCCTCTATTTTTTCTTCGCGTTCTTCAACAACGTCCGGCCTAAGCATCACTACAAGGTTGTACGTACTAAAGAGCATTCTGACGCCATTTGGACCAAGGACATCTACCAGCAGGATGGAACTATGTACTACCTGACTAACAACACTGACGACGCCCGCATGGTCCGTCGGAGCCCTCAAAAACTCCCACCACCAACCCAAGTCCCACCCACCGTACCCGACATCTGGGTACTGGCAGATATGTACCAAGCCAACCACGCTTGTCCATTCCGATCAACATCAGGTGACGTCACTGTGCCAACTCGGATCCAAGGACAGTTTCTTACCGAGTTCATAGCGCTCGCCTACTCATGCTCAACCTACCATACCACCATACGTACCACAAAAACGAGCCTATTGGATAACTCTACCTGGACACATCAGCCAATCTTACGAGTGTACGGACCAGGCAACCTTTCTGTCACAGATTGCTTGAACCTCATCTTTAACCACACCACTCCCACCGGAGAGACGTTATCCCAGGCAGCATGGACGTCGGAAACACTGTTCGACGGCTATAATCTTCTAGATGACTATTTCACCCATACGCCTTGGACCACCCACAAGGAACCTGGAGACCGGCCGTTCCGAAACACCACTCAACCCAATCACCAAGTTACCCCATCTATCTTTGACATAACCTGGACGGACTACGTGATTCAAAAAGTGCCGGTGTACTTCGACCCCGTCTCGAAGGTAGTGCTACATTCCAATTCGTTCATGATGGACCCTACCTGCAAAATCACCGATCGGGTCTGCACAACCCACCGGGGATACCTTTTCTTCGACTTTCCCACCAATTTCAACACCTCGGAACACCAGATACCGAAACAAGAGCGGCACGACGCCTGTCAACTGTCACCAACGGTTCTTCGTTGTGTCAATCTCGGACTTTATTTCTACCAAGTGGGAACAACAGCTACGTGTGGCACCCGCATCGGGATGGCCAAGCTCAAGCCAGTTTTCCAGTCTAGTGACTACGAAGTCATCAGTTTCGTCGGAGACGCGGATTTCTCAACCTTGCAATCACTCCTGGTCATGGACACTCCCATGTTCATGCAAATCGTGGAGATGCGGCAATAACACCCTGACTTACCACACTTCACACTAGTCATGACTCGACACGTCCACCCCACCCCCTCCGACTCAAACCTGTTCCACTAACATTTACCACGCATTTTTCTTGCAGCAACATGGGCTTGCTCCTGCAGCTACTCACCATACTCCTTCTCGGTGCCAAAAGTTTCGCGTCCACCCATATGCAGCTACGCTTGGATGAGGATCATCAGATCATCCATATTGAGCGCCTCGCCAATCCCGAAGACGAACCTTCGCCCGTGTACACCATGGGGCTGTTAAAGACACGTCCCGAGAACTGTGCCTACTCCTTGGACCACGCAATGCTGATTGCCGTCAACTTCTGGAGCAACGTCATCGACTCTCAGTCCTTCACAGCCTTCAAATGTGTCAGAGAAACAGAAGTGTGGACCCGAGAGATGAAGGCAGATGCTCTGCCGGTCTGGCAGGTTACGAAATCCTATTCACGGATGTCACCAGGGTTATGCACCCATATGGCCAGATATAAGGTAGACCTCAAAAACAATCCACTCCTGGAAATCAACGCAACCTATGCGCACACGGGCAACAAAATCATCCTCAACAACTCACTCCACGCTCCCCAAACTTGGGCGCACCGGGTGGTCAACTACCAGCTCCACACCATTAACATCACATACAACACCTTTTCGGGTACTGTCATAAGCAAGGAATTGCCAACTATGGACACCCACTGCACGTTTGACACAGCTCACTGCTTCGAGGGACCGAATATTGTTGTCTGGAATATACCCACCACAGACAGGTCCTGCGACCTCAAAAAACACGAGGCAAGCCACTGCTACTTAAGCCCGGAACAACTGGTATGTCCATCCTTGGCACTCTCGGTGTCCGACTATGCCCAATCAGCCCACGACAACTGTGGCGCCACGTTGGGTATTGTCCGCGCCCTAGTGGACTTCGTGGACGTCGCTCACAATGAAACAGCCACCCACTTCAGTACCAACGCGTCCTTCCGCGTGGACATCGACTTCCACACCCTTTACGACAGTGTGAAGATGAAACAACCGCAATTCATCCAGCTGTACCACGTCGGATCGTGCGGCATTTACCCCACCAACATCAAACTCAATACCCGCCATCTTCAAGAATCGCAAAGACCAAACCCGGACGCTGAGGGCATCGACAGCGGCCTTCTCTCTCCGCCCGGCCCACGCCGCTTTGGCAAAATCTTCCCAGACATCGTGGATTCGGCCGAAGTCGAAACCAACTTCATCCCACACCCAACGGGCACCATAGTGAAACGCACCGCGGAGCAGTCCTGAGAACACAATCGACGCAAGACGCACACCGACAACCCATGACACCACGACAAGACAACAACCTCTTTTCTTTTTATTTTTACTTTACTCTCATTTGTAAAGGCTGCATTTGGATAGGTTAATCTTATTCTGTATGTTTCTGTTTCCGTCCACCCCCATCCTTTAGAATGCTTCTCCTCGTTCTCCTTATGTTCGCTTCGGGGACGGAATCGCGCATCGTCACCACCAACGACGAAACGCTCTCCAACCTCCTCCATACTGAGCTGGCAGCCTCTCCCAACGCCTCTTTCCCTCAACTTGCGGAGATCACCCGGCAATCACATCCGATCTCCAACTTTGACCAGCTATCGCACTGGACTTTGGGCGTACTATGGCGCCTCCCACTCGACACTATCAACTGCTCCTACGCAGTTGAACCAGCTAACCTCGTTACTGTAACTCTACGCACGTCGCATCTTCTGGGTCCACGAGCCACCGGATTCGAATGCTGGGGAGTACGACACTGGGAGTCGAAGACCTTTTGGTTTTTCGGGCACACGTCAAGAGAGTATGATGAAACACCTTTTACACTCAACCACACCCAAGTGTCGCCAACTCGTTTCCCAGATGCGGGACTTTGCCGGCAACACCATCAACCCAGTGTATCACAATTACTAGGCCACCACTCTGAAAACCAACGCCTATTACAGCTGGCCTCACACAACCTACTCCACGGTATATAACTACCATATTCGCCGTGTCAACGTAACAGCTTCTGAAGAAGACCACACCACAGCAACAGTGGAAGGCACCAACTTTCAACACCTTTGTAGTTTTTCGGAAGCCATTGTGACACCGGCTCCCGTAAAGGAGTAGTCATCTGGGGCGACCATATCCAGTTTGGCGGGCAGGTCCAGTGCGAACGCCGCGAATATGCCAAGCAAAGCTGGCTTCTTCAACCGACCGAACTACGATGCCCCGAAGCCAACATCGTGATTAGTAGCCTCTTTAGCCCTTACCGTTGTGGGCACCGCTTGGGTTTTGTACGGTCAGTTCTCACTAATAATACCCATAACGACGACCTTTTGGCATCTTCCGATTTCCAACCAATCACTGCCGATTTTGATCTTTTGTATAACGATTCCAAAACATACTACCATAAAGATATGACGCTTTTGGCGTTCCAAATCGGTTTATGTGACAACCAAAATGACTAAAGTACTCAACCAAAGCGGCACCCACACATCACTTTCCCTTGCTTTTCCTTCTCACCCAACAGCAAACCACAGAATATTGACTTCCTATATCTAAATGCAGGCCTATCATGCTTATTACATTTCACAATATTTGTCAGACCGAATGCATGGGTCTTCGACCGACTCTATTACTTCTCACTAATATCTCACCTATTTGACTGTAGACATGAATGTCAATTTCCACCTTCTTCTTCTTTTCTCTTTTAGTTAAGATTGTGCAACAAAAACCAAATACAAAAATTCAAAATACTTAGAAAACCCCATCTTTGTTAGTTAATTATGTCACTCTATTCTTTCTTAAGTTTCTAAGATGTCCGAGCTCTACGATCCATTCTTGGCCCATTGGGACTTCGAACCCCCTAACTCACTCGGGGTCAGTCCCATGTCCCTCTCCCCGTTACCGGAACACGCCGTCAACCCAAGGCCAACCGGACCCCAGGCTTCTATGTCTGCAAGCAGTTCATCAGTTTTACCGCCATCACTCCAACACCGCAAGCCCGGGCAATAACATCGCAACTGAGAACTTGGACAGGCAACTACGTAAACTGCAGCGGTCCTTACGCAAGAACACCAATAGCCTTCGGAAACTCACGGCACTCACCAAACAACTCATTTGCGTACATCTACCCCCGAAACCCGTTCCGGCTACAACCCGCAAGCAGTGACATCTTTTTATTTTTCTCTTTTGACATCTTTATATTCAAAAAATTTTCCTTATTCTGAAAAATTTTTTCAACCCGGAGGGAGAGGTATGTCATGAGTAATTACTCATGACAGACAAACCTTACGGCTAATTAAGATACAACCCTGTACAAGAGGGAAGCAACA
>JAQFXZ010001708.1:0-11270 GCA_034694025.1 Ceratophysella scotica | reverse complement strand
AAGGCCGTCCAACCGTCCTCTTTTTCAGAGGACAGTCCTCTTTTTGAAAAGCTTGTCCTATTCAAAAATAATGTCCATAAAGTGCCCTTGTTTTTAGGAATTGTCCTTTATTGTCCTCGAAAGTAAGAAACAACGCTACCAATTTTGTTTTGTTGAAAACATTGAGTCTAAAGTCAGCCCAGTATTCAGTTATTTAAGCCAGAAGTCGCTGTTTAACGGCAACTTCGATTGCAAATACAAATATAATAAGTACACAAAATTCAATGCAATACAAGCCTGCTGTGTTCTACGTTCGGCGCTCTAATATAATGCTAAAGCGTACCTACCACATATCAAGCATGCATTACATATTAACAAACCAAGATAACACAGTGGGATGGGAGAACGCCAGAAGCCAGAACGGAATTCCTAAACTTCGCCCTATATAAAATGATCTCGAATTTTTAAATATAATCAAAGTATAAGTAGTTGTTTAACTACGAATTGCAGGAGTCTCCAATAATAACAAAGCAATAGAACCTTGCGCTTATGAATACAATGATAATACTTAGCGCCACTGGGGCGAGTATTTTCAAGGTAGAATAAGCCTCCGTCGTGCGCAAGAATTTGCTTGTTAGGTTCATTCAGCACAGCACGGACGGACTCCATGTTACTACTAACTGAACCGTGTTCTTAATTCTTCGTTCATTGTGTTTTGCCTATCGTACTCTACCCTAGCTACTGAAATTATTCGTAAAAGGGAGGCCGCTCCACTGCAATCAGGAGCTCTCATTTGCATATCTCGTTGCTAACAACATAAATCATAAATTAAACCAGCGTCGGTCAATTCTATATCGATTAGGTCAATTACATGTCGGGCAAAATTCATGGTCGGTCAATTTTATGTCGGGCAAAGTCCTGGAGGTCAATTGGGGTGTCGGTCAATGGTATTCGGTCAATCGACCGGATACGAAGGATTAGAATAGAACACCCGAAGTAAAATGTACAATCCTGCGGTCTTCCACGGATTTATTTATCCCTCCACTCCTTCAGTTAGTTTGAATTATATGTTATACAACAATAGGTTTCCGTAAAGTTTTCGCGGAAGTTTTATAGAAACTCAACCTAACTGAACTACAGATTGGAACTGGCCAAAATATTCAAGATAAAGAAGGTTTTGAAAAACCTCAGTTTACAAAATTGAACACTAAGCTTGATATTTTTTTAAAGCACGTCCTAAAGTTTACGTCAACCAAAAAGGTCCAACATGTAGATAGCACATCTACAATGCAAAACACAAAAATGTTGTTTAAGTACTTAACCATATGTAGCATGTAGCTAACGTTAAACTCATAGGCTACAGTAAACCATACTGATTCTACTTTAAAACTCAGAATAGTTAGTGAAGAGAGCATTGTTTGCCTTCTATATAAAACAGTGAAAGATGACAGATTTTTCAGCCAATCGAAAGCACGAAAATAAATTAAAAGCGTGTTAAATAGGAATTTAAATGTTGTTCTTGCATAGCGTTTCAAACTACAAGCTGAAGCTAGAAACTGCTGCTGAGTCTATGTTATTCTTGGTGAAAACAAACCAATGTGAATTTGACGTGTTCTGTTATGAATATTATGAAGTTACCAAATCGAAAATCGCAATCTGAGCTTCTGATAGAAGTGGATTCGAATGAAAAGCATGGTCGAAGTGCTCAATCACTGTAAACCTAAAAATAACAGTAAGGGTTAACAGTAAGGGGATTTAGTTAGTTTCGAAAATTAGGTATTAAAAAATGTCCTCTTTTTCGAAAATTTTGAGTTGAATTATTTTATTAAGGTATAGACTACGAGAAGGAAACGACGAAAAGGAGAAACGGGGAAAGGAGAAAAAAAAGAAAAGAAAAAGGAGAAGGGAAAAAGAGAGAAAACGGAGGAAAAGAAGGACAGGGGACAGATTTATGCTAATAAAAAGGAACATATACACACTAGAGTGGCCCAAAAAATACGATATCAAATATTTAAAATTTTTGTGCTTTATTTGAGGAGAATGCAAAGAGTTTTAGGAGAAGGTTTTGGCCTCAGTCACAAGAAGAAATTTTCCGAATGGCAGATTTTCCATGTATGAGCACGACGCGAATTTGTCAAGGTTTGGGTTCGGGTGTATTTCCTTCGGTGTTATGAAACGGAAACGAAACGAAATGTCGTTTTATTTCGTTTCTGTTTCCAGCTTTGGGAAGCATTAGCTGCTTGTCGTTTCGTTTTTGTTTCTTATAGGAAGCGAAACGAAACGGAAAGCGGTTTGCATCGCAGTATCGCAGGGTTTTACTAAGGGAATCGCTTCTCAGCAGCTGATATCTCTGTGCACTTCTGCTGTTGATTGTTTTGGGTTCATAGTTAAGTTAGTTAAGACGGTAGAACGAACAAGGTAATGTAGATGCAATGCTAAAATGTCACTAGGTACTTCAGACAAATAATTGTGATAATATTCTAATACGACATTAGTGTGCTGTTCTGTATGAATGAGTATGTAAGCTAAAGAAAGTCAAATCATGAAAAGGCAAACATATACTTACTTTCTAATATCGTGTTATGGAATGTCATTGTATAATCGAGACCCTCAAAGAAGCAATAAAGACAAATTTCGTAAAGCGTATGTCTTGGTCTCTGCTTTTCGATAACCTGAAACTGTTTCTGCAAACTGTCGTTGAAATATTTACTAAGTCTCCCCATAAGTTTTGGATTAATTTACAGAACTAGCGTACTACAAAATTAACGCGCACTGACAATGAGAACTTTGAATTTGAAGGTGAACTTTACTGAAGATTTTTTATTCTGTTTTTATAATAACCTCGAATACTTCGCAAATCCAAAATCTCGTATTACAGAGAATGGAACCGTGATGGTTGTGGTTGTGAGTGTTCATCAAATTGCTGTAATTTTATATGGCGTGGCACGGGAAACACAATGTTACGAATGACGGTGCTGGGCGCAATAGCGCAAGAGTCTAGATTTCACTCTCTCTTTAACATCTAAAACGTAAAATTCAGCAAATAGTATTCAGTAGTTGTGTTACTGCTGTGACTGCAGAAACCTCAAACAGTTTTCACTGTGTCACATAGGTATATTTTTATTTCTTTTGTAAGTACTTATAAGTACTTTCACAGGAAGCAGTACTTCGACAGTAGGCACTAAGCCCTAAGCCTCTCGAAAGTAGTAAGTACTACTGATGCTCTTGCCTGTACTTGAGTGAGGTCACCCGTAGTCAACAATCATTACCTATGCTTCTTTAATCTTAGATACATTGATATACAGCGAGGGATGAGGGTGACATGTATGAAGACTATCGCATGAGGTGTGAGATGATGCGGTTCTCATAGAATGAAGAGGTTATGAAATTGAAATTGAATCTTGCAGGTGTGGGGAAAAGTGCACTGCTCTTGCGGTTTGCAGACAATGTATTTTCTGCAAATTATATTACCACGATTGGAGTGGACTTCAAAATTCGTACTCTTATTGTGAATGGAGAGAGAGTAAAGCTTCAAATCTGGGACACAGCTGGTCAAGAAAGATTTCGGACAATCACATCCACGTAATTATTCCTCTGATTTCTTTTTATTCTTAGTCCATGCCATTTCTCATACTCCTCCGTTTCGGAATTTTCCTTTGAGGTTTGGGATGATGTCAACTTTTAACACCGGGTGTAACTCCTCAACTACAGTCGAGTAAGATGTGACTTCAGCTAAAATTCCAATCCAACTTACATGAATTATTGGCCGAGCCGGCGGTGAGCCTTGAGTTGGCTCCATTCCCTCTAAATATTGCCGGCTCGGCTAAGTCCTGGCCAATAATTCATCTAAGTTGGATTCGAATTTTTGCTGAAGGAAGTCCCAACGTACTCGACTGTACCATTGTAGTTTGTAGCGCTCTGCGCTGATCGAATGCGGATCCAATTTCACACGGAAACGTATCCGGCAAAATTGTGCAGCCGGGTCCGTTTCATATTTGGTTTCGGATTCGAGTCTAAAATGTCAAAACACAAAATACTATGCAGAACCACTACCGCTGCTGCCATAGTCGGTTCAAGGATCCACGGATGCGGATTCTAATTTAGTGGGGAACCGATTACAATCCAAAGGACCACGCACTAAGGTAATGGCCGCAGGGCCACCAATCCGATTTGGCGGAAATTTTGCAGACTTGTTGTTTAGATCATACTGATCAACTTTGCTATAGGGTCCAAGAAGATTCTATGAGTAGTTTGGCCGTTAAAAATTGTACGAAGCATTTACCATAATTATTGATAACAATTTTTAATAGCCCGCCTCATGTTAAGATGGCTATTTTATTTTGTAACGGCCAAACTATTGATAGAATCGTCTTGGACCCCATAGCACACTTAATCAGTATGATCTAAGCAACAAGTCTGCAACATTACAGCCAATTCGGACTGGTGGCCACGCGGCCATTACCTCAGTACGTGGTCCTTTCGAATCCTGGAAGGTATGGGATGGATCCGGAAAAATTACACAACTTCGGTGAATTGTCCCACGGAAGATTGACCGACCGGGTACTGACTAAAAATCTTGACCGACTCCCTCTCTACAGTCGAGTACGATGGGACTTCTGCAAAAATTCCAATCCAAGTTACTTGAATTATTGGCCTTACTTGGCCGAGCCGGCGGGGAGCCTTGAGTTGGCTCCATTCGCTCTCATTGCCGGCTCTGTCAAGTCAAGTCAGGCCAATAATCCATGTTAGTTGGAATATTATATCTTCATATCAAATTACTGGGTGATGGTTTTCAATGTTTTATTTTTTTTTTTGGCCAAATACGAAGTGGTACTTCAATGCTATCATGGGTTCTGGGGTACTTGTATATAGTACTAACAAATGCATTAGTCATATAACTGATTCTTCTGCTTTTTTCAAAAAAAAAATTTTGTTTCTTGAGATTTTTTGGAATTTTTGTCTCGATATTTTGGAGGTCAAAATAGGGTAGGGAAAAGTTTTTTAAACGCAAATTCGTAAAGTTCGTAAATTAATTTTACGAACTTCGGAGCAATATAAATCGCAGGCAAATCGGCTCTAGTGGCCCAAACTCAGTCAAAACGGCCGAAAATAGGACTTATCCATCCGGTAAGGTCCCTTTTGAAATCACTCTTCAATTAACTGTCAGGTGCTAAGCAATAGTTGTAATTTGTAATCATTAATATTTTTGACGGAAGTCCATTGCATACATCCGATATTTGATATTTGCAATAACTCTACCCGGAGGGAGTTTCATAATCTTTTCGACGATCGCTCCGTTGGTACTACAACTAGTGCTTAGGCAGTATTTTTGAAGCACTGCTACCGCTACACAAATATGCTTCCCGATCGATTATGATTTAAGTTTTTTCTTAAAAGCAACGAGTAAATTTTATTTTATTTTTGCAGGTATTACAGAGGGACTCATGGAGTGATTGTAGTTTATGATGTTACCAACGGAGATTCTTTCGCCAATGTTAAACGCTGGTTGAGTGAGATTGATCATAATTGCGACGCTGTGAATAAAATCCTAGTTGGAAATAAGAACGACGACCCGTCTCGAAAAGTTGTGTTGACCATGGACGCACAACGATACGCCAATCAGATGCCAATTCAGCTTTTTGAAACTAGTGCCAAAGACAATGTGAATGTCGAAGAAGTAAGTACAATGAAGCAGCATTAAGTGTTAAGTGTTGTTATAAATGCTTTCCCCCACTTCTGGCTTCTCTTCTCGCAATAAAACGGGTATAGCACCTAGCATATTCTGCGTTGTTGGGCCGAGGAGGTTCTCCACGGTCTGAGCTGAATGTTTCAGAGTTAAATACCAAACCTACCCAATTTTTTTTTATTTAGACACCTTGTAAACCGACTGCGTTTCACCGAAGAGATGGTTGACTGACTCTGCTGTTTGAACGATTAATTGTTGGCCGGCTAAATGTAAACCACGTAATAAATATGGACTTAATATTTTAGTCCCCGTAAAAAATTCCCTTTTTCACCACTTATTTGCTAAAAATGCGACCTGCTAAAAGTTATTTTGCTTTTTGGACATTTTTTTAGCCACTACTATCCTCCTAATTTGACTAAGAATATGTATACAAGAAGTGAAGGTATATTGCGTATTACTGTGCAGAGCTTATATGACTAATCATTTATCATTTTGTCGTATCATTGGAAGAAAGCATTTGCATAGGGATTAGACATCAGGGTGTATTAGTGCCTTTGTATAAGAGATAGAAGACAAGTTCGTTGATATTCTGCTTTCGAAGCGAACAGTTTTAGTAAACTCTTTACTGCTCTAGCTTATTTACATCCTTTTATTGATGACGGTTAAAGGAGCGTTAGGCCGCTGGTACCCTCCATCTGGCTAGGGAGAGGTGGCCGCTAGAGGGAGTTTAAATACTATGAGATTTATTATTGGTGCCTTGTACAATGGAACTAATGGCAAGCATGTTTGTGCTTTACTTTTCTGTTCCATAGCGTGACAAAGATAGCATCTTAAGGAAGAAACAGTGCAACGTGCAACCCTGTGCGCGCAACAAAGTCAGGAAGAAGTTCATTTCGAAATGCTTGAATCGGTTTTGTATGTTGCGTTTACTTCGTGGTAATTATAGTTACATTTCTTCAGTTGCAAAAATATATCTCTACCCTAGCTGGTAAAGGAACGAGGAGTACAAGGCTAATAGGCTCTAACAAAACAACTATACACAAATTATTAAGTCATTCACTCATAATAGGAATAGGAAACAAGCAACCTGGGATTTCGTGGTCTTTTCCTCGTTTATGCAATAGACTTTATACCGTAGCTGTTACTCTTGTTCTGGACAATGGAAGACGACCCGAAGGAAGTTTCATGACTTTTTAAGGCACCGTTTGAAAAAAAATTAACAACCCAAATGAGTAATTTTCCAATAATCATAAGAATGGGTTGCAATTTAGCTTTGTTTTACTTTAATTCGCCAGAAGACATTCATTCGGTGGGTAAAAAAGCATCGTCGTTCAGCTGTCGCTGCGGTGAAGCGCCGTCGGTAAGACTAAGTGCCAGCAACGGCCGTCAGTAAAAGAACCGGACACGAGCAAAACAGTGCCAGCTCATTTTTATCAGCTGCGTAGAGAAAGAGAATCCTAATCTACCGCTCTCTTGAAATTCGAACTCAGCTAAAACCCCATGTATAAACGTGATTATGTTAATATCGACAAATTAGTATCTAAATTATCTTGCAAATGTGCGCATTTTTCAGGAGCGTCCAGAATCGTCTTTCTTTAACTGTCAGCATATTGAATCTGACTAGGATTTGGTGCACGTCAGAAGCACATGCGGCATATGGAGCACCTCGGTTGGTGTTGCTCTTCTTCTGCTTCTTGAAGATTCTTGGGTAGGCATAGGAAAGCAGGAATCGACATATTCTAGACTGCAGCCGAGCTAGCTCAAGTCATCCTACTAATGTTAAACTCGAACTCAGCTTGCATGTTACTAAATACATCCTTCATCAATCATCCTAATATTGAATTTTCTAAAATTATTAATTACTGATTAATTAATTACTCGCTTGGGTTTCGTAAATTCATACTATGTGATAGCCTGAATAAATGATTGCCAAATACTCAAAATTCAATAAATATCGCCATTTGACCGCATTTTCTGAACATAATTACTTTCAAATCCGCCTGACATTTGAATATTTCGAGGAAGTTTTCATAGAAAAATTGAAAAATCAGGATTTGGCTACTCTAGTGTCCCAAGTACGGCCTACCGTATGTTTTATGTATTCTCGTATATACATTTTGCATATATAAAAGTTGAATTTGCTTGTTGTTTTCAGATGTTCCTGGCAATTACTCGCCAAGTATTGAATGCAAAGCATGCTCAGCAGCGTTCTGCGGAGGATAAAGACACGGTCCATTTAACAAGAAGTGCTGGAGGAAAAGAAAAAACCAAGATCAAATGCTGTTGACCACTACCAACAACGTCTTTTTTATGCGTCCTAACAATGTGACTTCCTTAGTTGCTTTGTGTAACGTTTAATGCTAAGTTACCTTTAAAATAATTTTATATGCCATTGACATATGTAGTGCAAAGGTTCTCCAAAAATTTGAGCCTTAATTAATGTTTGAATTATGTCAAAATAGTATTATTTTTATCCAATATTGTCTACTACAATACATAACAGCGGCTCAGCACGCCACTGCTGTTGATCCTTTTGACTGACTACTGAGAGTAATGCCATGCATTGCTATTCCCCATGAATGAGAATGAGGAGTTTCTTCCACCTTGAAAACCGACAAATAGATCCTAACTAGAGAAGTCGGACTTTGAGAAAGAATTCTTTCAACTTTAATCTCGTCCAATCACCTCTCACGTAAGATTGTGAAACACGAACGGAGACTAGTCGTGAAAACCCCTAAGCTTTGGCCTGAGTACATAGTTCCAATTTCAATAACGTTTATTCAAGTGTCTATTTTTCCAATTTCAGCACAAATATTTAAAGTCGTAATTGTAAAACAAAAACAGGACATGCACCCAACAATTTCAAATTGTTGGGCACGACCTAATTAAATAATTTACTCAAAATATGCCTGGATCGTGTAACACTATACTCATGTTCTTTAAAACGCTCACAAAACCGTCGGATCCAAATATCAGAATTAACCACCCAATTTTTAGAAAGACAATCCCATGATTTAAAAATCAGGTTTTTTCGAAGTTTTAGAATATTAGCGATCAACTTGCAGCATCGGCATTGATCTACAGTAGAAGTACGAAGTACGTATTCGAGTGAAACTGAAAGAATATTTAAACTCGGGTTCCGAGGACTTAAGAAATGAAATCCGGTAATGCCATGTGTGCCCACCCCCCCCATCCATTTTCCGTTTCTCGAACAGCTTCCTTTCAACTCCCTATGTCGTAGCCCATATCTCCTTTCAATTGTACAAGTATGCCTATGATATGGAATGTTTCTGAGTTCCCTGCGTCCCTTTGTCAAGAACGAAGACTTTCAAACCAACTCAAAATACGGTATGTAAAAATTGTCAACGTAATATTATTCACGTCAGTATTCTCATTATAAAGTACTATACTAAGAATAATATCGAAAGAGAAGAACTCAGGTATAATGTTTAAATCAGCCAAACTAGCTTGTCAGAAAAAGTTGGTTTCATGTGAAAAACTTAAAATGTATTTATTGGATGTTCTAAGTAGCAAGTAGCAAGTCCCGGAAACATGAATATTAGCTTTCTATAGCTCTGTAAAAATCATATCGTCTCAAGTGATGGCAAGCCATTATAAAATGAGCTCTTACCTGAAAATAATGCAGAGCAAACTAAATTGGCGATAAAAATCGGCAAATACAGCAGTGTTCGATTAGGTAGCAATACAGATGGGTCAGGCGCCTGGATTTTACTCAACTTTGGTGTTTAGTAAAATCGATTGGGGTAGAGATAGAGCGACAGGATTTGGTAGGCTTATGTAGCATGCATCTAAGAATGAACGTTGGAAATTTCGTACAAATTGGTGTAAAAATGTCCAAGTTATTCATTCCGGAAGTTGATGGGATAGTAAAAACAATTTCCATATGATTTACACCCATAATGTGCTCTAAAATCGGCTAAAGGTCAAAGTTTACAGTGTGATTGAGTGGACAATGTCAAATATCATCAATTATGTTGATTGCTTGCAAGCAAGAAGAGGCGGATTTACTGTGTCGAAAGTGATGGAAAAATTTATTCAAACTTTGCTCATTTGAGCGAAAAGAAAGTTTCGAAACCAAGTTCATGGTAGTCGGGTCATTGACCGGAAAGGGCACCTTAGGGTCAACAGAGATCCTCTAAAGGTCAACATAAACTCTGACTCTGACTACTACATTTAACATGTTCTGAAGCCTTTACTGGAGATCCATGTCCACGCAGTCTCCGGTGACGAGAATCATTAGGTCAATCGTCATTCACGATCAGACCTCAAGAAAAACCGCCGTGTATACCGCCGACCTTAGGTCAAGACTGGGCATTTTAATGGTTTCGACGAAGGCGCGCTCGAAACTCAAGGTACTTTGGAAAATGTTTTTAATTTGACCTCAACTTTGACATGCTTCAGCCGATTGGTATGAAATTTACAGCGTTCATTCTTAGATGCATGCAGAATAAGCCTACCAAATCCTATCGCTCTATCTCTACCCCAACCCCTTTTAACAAACTGTCAAACTTGAGTAAATACAGGCGCCTGACCCATCTGTAAAACGCAGGGCCGGTCTTAGGCACATGCGAAGCATGCAGCCGCAATGAAAATTGCGAAAGTTTTTATATCCAGCACTTCTACCTATTGAACCTGAAATAATTTTTAAACAGCGATTGTTGAGGCGTTTTTACCTGCATATGACAATTATTAAGTGAAAATTAATGTTGCGCTTTGGTCGACGAACTGCAACTTTGCCGTTCTCAATTTGCAAAAATAGAGTTAAACTTTTATGATATATAGTCGACAAATTATATATGAGCGCCAAGTTTCAAAAGCTTGCAATTTTCGGGAGACGACAACAATATGATTCAAGCAAAGGAATAGCGCTCTATCACCTCCGAAATAGGCAAGGGGTAAAACCTGGGTTTGACGTGTACATAACTTCGAATTTTGTAATCAAAAGCTCAAATTTCTTGCGGTTTGCGCAACACATCAACATTCCGACATACACTTGTCGGAGTTTTTCGCCATTTTCGAGGAGTTTCTAATTCTTCTACTTTAAAAATCTGAAATGACGCCAGCAACATGGGAAACGGATCAAACGCTCAAAAATTTCTTAAATATCGACCTTTAAGTGTCGGAGTTTTACAGATTTAGCTTAGCATTTCGTTTAACTTTTCATGAATGAGAATGATGCCAGAAATCACGAATCGAGTTCAAAATTTCAAAAGATTTTTTTTGCGCTTCGGGCAAAATATCATCATCTAGTTAAGTCGTTGATTCTTGAAGTTGTACACGAGGTGCCAAGCTTAAAGTAAAGATACGATTTTTGTTGAAATTATCTCAAATCCAGTGGCGGGTCTACATAAGGGCTCACCGGGCTCGCCCCCCCCCCCCCAAGGTTTGGAATTCATTTCATACTAGGTATTTTGTTATTTTATAATATGTATATGGAACAAAAAACACTCTATGGTACACTGCGGTCTCTCAAAATCAGCATATTTTCACCCAAATATTTTTTTTTTAAATCGTATATGCAAACATTTTAAGCAGAGTTGCTTAGAATAGTGCCGGATATTGAACTTACAACTGAGTTCAAAAG
>JAQFXZ010001707.1:0-11274 GCA_034694025.1 Ceratophysella scotica | reverse complement strand
CAATCTATACTAAGAAAAACCTTAGAAGCGGCGATGAAGCTGTTTCCCCAGAAAATTTCTTCCAATCCGACAAGTCGAGTCTTCAAACCTGGGTTTTTAAATTGAACATTTAAATTCAAATTAAAATATTTGTCACTTCTCAACAGCAAAGGCGTGTATTTATAGCACAGTACTGTAATTTGATGAATATTTAATTGGTCTAACCTTGTAATGGTTCCCTCGTGGAGGTTGAAAATAGGATTTTCCCAGCCACAATTTCACCTGGGTAGTAAATTCTGCTCTCACGTGAAAAGTCAATATTATAGATCAGACCGGCGGCAGCCAGGACACTACCGCGTAAGTGGTTTGTGCTCATCATGGACATTGTGCGTTGAAAAGAAAGTGAGTTGTCACAGTCAATGTCAGATGTCTGAATTAGCTGTCCTAAGCTGTAACCCACAAATGAATAAAACAGTCGTAAGGCTAAATAATAATTCAAGCGTTTTCACTGCAGTTGCAGCGATGAGGATGGGAAGAAACGTTGATGATTCAACCGTATGATTCGTTTCGTAATCCGCCTGTTTTCCGAATCCAATCCAAGTGCATATTTTTTCGTTCCGTTCTAGAAGGTATACCTTTGCGTACATACATGAGCCGTATAACAACGTAGAAAGTCTGCTACCCGGATAAGCCCGGAATTCTTTCAACACTCGGCAAGGCATCGATTTTTCGTTGAGTTGGATTTCCTATTGCTTTTAGTGTGGAAGGCTCTGTAGCTGAGTGGCATGAGAATTACGTGGCTTTCCTTGAAACAATACATATTGTGTGTAGGGAATGCATGCACGCAGTGGGTGAGTGCCAAGAGAAAGTGACATACAGGAAAGGACGTCCCAAAGCACGAAATCATTAGACCAAATTAGTGTTTGCTCTTTGCTCTGCTTGATATCTGATCTAATCCCATTTTCGTACAGTGAATGCACAAAGTAGACAAGATGCTGAGTTGCGCCGAGACTCTGGGACAGTAGCCTGATCGATGCGATTATATTAAAAACAAATGTCACATGAGCAGCGACTTGAAAAATCGATTAAAAAATTAAGCGCAAACACGTAGGAAATATGAAGATAGATTTCGCGGCTTCTTTACGTGTATTATCACATATTCTTGCTACCAAAGCACTTCAGAACTTCTGTACTTCTTCAAGATTCCAATACCAAGCAAGTGGCGAATTTAGTATCCTCATGTCATTTTGGAACTTATATATGACAGATTGAGATTAAGTACTAAATCTAATCTACATATCTCTTCTGGTGTCTGGCGTCATTTCTGTTTCACTCTGATGTGGAATTCCTAAGCCGGCAAAATCTTTGAAGCAATAAGTGGCGCAGCGCAGAGAGTACAAAGTTGGGCTATTCGAACGGGAAAACTTTACTTTATCTGCCACGTAGGTATGCAGACGCAGTCCTTCCACAATAGTCGAAATATTCTCCTAATCAAATAGCATGCCCGGTTGCGATTGCATTGCATTAGGGAATATTATTGAAAAATTAACTAAGCGTAAGAACGTATGGAACATGGAACGAGGAACGATATTACAAAACTGGAGTTGGTATTGGTATTAATTGAATCCAATTGGATAAATATTGCACAAATCGAGTTTAGGTTTAATAGAGCCCATGTAATTTACATTTACACTACATCCTTGGTTTTGGTTTGCACTGGCTGAAGGGAATATTAAATAAGATATTTTGCGTTGTAGAGGTAGAACCGAAACAATCCTAATCAGCCATGCCAGCCTAGCCTCAACCAAACCCACCCGACACCTGACTGCTACCCTAAGATCATAAATGTGTATTTATTGTATTTAATTATGTGTCGAGCACCATTATCTTCAATCCAAGTTTTAGTTTAGTAATCCATAAAGCGGTTCACAGTTAAATCCATAAAGTGGTTCACAGTTAAGTAGTTCGTTGAAGATGATGATATTCATTCATGTATTACGATTTACGATACGACTATGCCTTCGTCAAGGAGCGTCTATTGTTTTATGTACTGTGTGGACGTTTTTGTTTGAATAAACCGCCCAAATGTACGTACAGCCTACCTGAATTTAGCTCCTCCTTCCGTACTCCTCAGTACTCTGTATCTGTACTCCGACTTCCGACTTCCGACCCGACTCCCACACCACACATAGCTCCCCGATTAGCTTTCCATTGCTTGAGTAGGCACTTCTATGCATGGTATAACAATAGCAATAGCCTATAGCATATACCTAGTCTAGTCAGGCTTCCTTCAGGTCGGTCCCCTAATTCCCCTAGGCATACTCTGGGTGGTTTATCGGGTTTAGACTCACATCCCACAGATTATTTGAATATTATAGTGGAGTTGAAGTTGTTGAGGTTGAGCTGAGCAATACATAGCATGCAATTCCAGTTTAATTGATACCGAGGAGATTTCCAAGCTCAGGTTGTTATAATGCAATCTTCATCTGCAGTGATGTTGACACATATGAATGATGGAATGTGGGTGGTGATTTCCTTCATTCATTCATTCATTCCAAGATTCGTGATACATGCTGCAGCAGTAGCAGGATTATAAAGCTTTATTTGGTGAAACACCACTTGTCGCATATTTAGCACGGAACCGGAGCCTCTTATGAATGTGAGCATAGAATAGGTATGTGGTATAGCGTTAACTGCTTGCTGCTAAACCCTGCGCCGTATCACTAATCCCTATCCTAGAGCTGTGCGCCGAGGCTGAAGACGACGGCGGCGGCGTTTCGTAGATTTTTGACCCGCGGTGGCGGCGCGCCGATTTTACGCCGAGACCTTCGGCAGCGGCGGAATCGGCGGCGTGAAGCCGGTAAAAATACAAAATCATCTTTCCGTTTAAAATAGCTGAATAAAATAACTTCTGAGTTTTTTAAATTGATGCAAGATATTCTTAGAATTTTTTAAAATGACGAAATAACACAACTCGCTTTTCCTCAACAATTTCCGATCTAGGTCCAATCCGTGCTGAATTTTCACTCGGCTCCGCCTTTAGCAGGATGAAATTCTCAAAATTTTAGTCTAACTTGAAAAACGTTTACACTCGGGCATTACTTGTGAATCAAACGGGGCTGGATAAAATCATTAGAAAATGATTTTCAAAATCATTGGCCTAAATCACCTAAAATTAGCGGTCAAAATCCCAAATTCAAAATCAAGTCACGTTTAGCCGTCAAAATTAAATCATCAAATCAAAATCAACGATGTATTTGGATTTAACATCGTGATTTTAAAGTCAAATCGTGGTGGAAAATCACCAATTCAGCTGTAAATTGTAATTTTTCAAGTCAAAGTCAAATATTTTATAAATTAAAATACAAAATCAGGTCATTTCTTCAAAATCAAAACACAAAATCAGCTCATTTCTTCAAAATCAAAATTCGAAATCAGCTCATTTCTTTAAAATCAAAATCCGAAAATCAAATTCCTTTAGATGATCAAAATCATGATTATAGAGTCTTTGATTTTGAAAATAAAACGACTTTGGCCAGCCCTGGAATCATATAACTTGTGTTAAAAATTTCAGGTCAATCGGTTAAGTATTGTCCAGCTATCGTGATCATGATCACAGACATACAAAGAGTAAAACTCTCCAGTAATTTTATAAAGGTTTACTAATAAAGCAAAATTGAAATGTCGTGCAAATAGAAAAGTGTTATCACCCTCTAGAAATGTGAAAAATATTTTTAAAAAATTAAGCGAAAACTGTGTACATCATCGTCTAAACGCCGATAAAATCATCGGCGGCGGCGGCGTCGCGAGCCGAAAAATCTTCCGAGGCGGCAGCCATTACATGAAAAAACACCGGCGGCGGTCGGCGGCGCGGCGCGGCGGCGCACAGCTCTACCTATCCCACGCTCAACGCAACGCATACACGGTTTCATTTCAGAATCTGCACAGTAAGGGGACAGAGAGCAAGGAGACAAGACGGAGAAGAGGAGGAGGACGCCGAACGAACGCCGACGTCCGTCAGTCACTTTTCTTTCAGCTGAGTTCGAGTCACAGTCACAGTGACAGTGACAAGGTAGAGGCGATACGAAGACGGGACGGGAACGGGAAGGACGCTTCACGTAAATCAATGTGCGGTCTAACCACCACCACCGGCTGCTAGGTAATTAATTAATCATTAGTAACAGTCGACATCTGGTAGGTTCACTGGGTTACCTCTTCAGCCTCACAGCAAGGGTTTTTTGAAAAGTTACCGTGTGAAGAGCGTTGATTATGACGTCACATTCAAATCCCCAGTTCCTTACTTATCTCTGAGGTCGGATCGGAACTTGACACTTTTTCCGGAAAGGGTTCGTGCACAATCAACAATATGCAATATTTAACAAATAGAGTAGAGAGCTCCTTCTATGGAGAATTAGCACTAGCCGTTAATCCCTAGCAGTCGATTAACCAGTTTCTAGAAGGTAAATTGCAATTGTCCTTGTCTGTCTGTTGTCGTTTTTAAGTAATTCCGAGGTATACACCATACATGGGTTACATTGTATTGTGCATGATCGGACTCACTAAAACTCACCACCTTCCACCAGTGGCGGCGCCAGGATTTTTGACTGGGCGTGCTAATAAAGTTCAGGTTGATTTTAGCTACAATGAATTTAAATATCGGAATATTAATTAGAACATTAGAATTTTATTACAAAAAGAGAACATTTTGTCATTTCACAACAAGAAGTCCATCCTGTGATTGGAAACACTCCCAAATCTATCAACAACTAAATCAGGATTGTGAAATATTTTATCACTCAGATCTCTCTCAAACGATAGTAGCGTTAAATCAGAAGTTCGAGACTGTCCTGATTTATTAAGCAAGTCACTCTTAATCCTGTTCAACGAGCTGAAGCTACGCTCGCCAGTAGCAGTCGACACAGGCATCGTTAGGACTAACTTGTAAAATTGAAGCAGATCAGGGAAACTTTGTTTCATTTGAATCAAGTAGCCGTAGCAGTCCAGCATTCCTGTGATATTCTTCGCTTTCAATAGACTTCTTGCAACTGGAATTTGAGACTTTAAGGCTGGAATGTCAAAGCCAAAACGATCGAATTTTTCACAAAATGTAACAACACCATCCAAGCTCTAAAATTCGGTGTTCGTCGGATTAGCTAATGTGATAGTATTCAGGTTAGAGAGGCAGGTGCATTTCTCTCATCTGGGAAAAAATTGAAATAGCACACGTTGAACTGTTGAACTGAAACGTATTTACAAAAGATCCCATGAAAGTCAATTATATCTACATAGTGCTTGACCCAAATATCTGACCTGTGCTATAGCACTGGTAGCTCACTCCTGGCGCCGCCACTGCCTTCCACCACCCTCACCGCCTCATACATGTAACTTTATGTTAGATTAGGTACGACCGCAGTGGATGTAAATTCTTGTCAATGTTAGGTTAAGTTCGCCGAGGGCCAGATTCTTTCAAAGTACTTAGTATTAATTTAAATTTATTTCCAAGTTAAAGTAAAGAACACGAACGACGAACGACGTGTTATACAGCGTACGAAGGAAAACTGGATGGTATTCACCATACATGGAAAATCTGACATATGACATAGGTTAGCATATAAGGCGCTTAGGAGAAGAAAAAGGAGGAAAAAAAGAGAAATGAGAAGGAAGAGAAAAGAGGAAGAAAGGAAAACGGAAGAGAAGGAGAAGGGAAGAGAAACGAGAAGTAGAAGGTAAGAGAAAAAGGAAGGAAAAGAGAGGGAATAAGGGAAGAGAAAGAGGAAGGAGAAGAGGTAGAAGGAAATGATTCGGGGAAGAGAAGAGAATGAAGGAGGGAGAAGGAAAGGAGTAGGGGAAGGGAAGAGAATGAAGGAAGGAGAAGAAGCGCGAAAAGGAAAGGAGAAGGGGAAGACGAATGAAGGAAAGGAGAAGGGGAAGACGAATAGGTTGATAACTGTTTAAAAGCTTAAAATTTAGCGATTTGGAGTGAAATACGAATAAATAAAATATGCACTTAAAGTTAAAGGTTCTGCTAAAAGTTGAAAATGTGACCCTTCGCCAAGAAAATCATATCTACATAGAAACGGTGAAGTATGAAGTAGAAAACAGGATCAAAATCTCAAAAAAAAATTTGCTTTGGATTTTCAGTTCTTTTCTGAATTTTAGCCTCCGGCCTCTCCCGGAATCGCCCGGAACCGAATCGGAATCGGAATCGCTACCGAACGCACAATAACCACGATAATTTGAACAACATATTAAGTTGCAAGTTAGCAAGCGCTTTTGATGTGCTTCCTACATATACTTTCACACGAAATCGGCAAACAATATTCTTTACGTGAAGAGAAGCCAGGCAGATCTAGGAGAAGACTAGCCGTTCCCGTTCCTTAGGAGAAGATTTTATGCCAATGGCAGATTTCCCATGTATGGTATTCACTCATGGTATCTGGGTTCTGGGTGAAATATGGGTGAAAACTCAATGGCAAAACCTTACCTCTAATGTACCTCCTTGGTGGTTCAGGTAGCAGGTAGCACTAACTCGGAAATATTACTCTGGGCTCTGGGCCTAATTTCTTGCTTCTATGTATAAGTACCACAAGTCGTTTGCGTCCATTCATTTGTCAATTCCGGCAGAAAGTTGGATTTGCCAATTTTTCGGGTTTCGGGTCAATTACGTGTTACGGGGTCAACCAATCCGCACAATATTGGAATGAAGTTCCATTTTTCAGCGTTTACCATTTTGAATGCGCGCAAAAGATTATCTTCAGGCCCATTTTTAGTTTTTCGGGTCACTTAGGAACCATGTGATCCGATCCGTGTAGACATAAGTAAGTACTTACTTCATTTTCTGAACTGAATCAGTAGCACCAAGAACACACTAAGACACAAACAAAAACACACTTTTCACACCTAAACTAACCCTGTAGCACTTCCCAGTATCGAGTCGAGATAAACGGCCAAGTCTTGTCTGGAAACGATTTCGTAGCATATGATATGCAAAGGTCGGCAATGGTTTTGTGCCACCCCTTATATTAATGGGTTCAACGGATCGTATCTATTTGTACTTTTGTTTGGTTCCATTCCAAGATTGATAATCGTGAATACAACTGGAGACTGGTGACTGGAGTGAAGAGTAGTTTGCATAGAAGATACCAAAAAGAACGTTGAGAAACAAGGACAAAGAGAAGCAGTATGTTGAGACCCACACAGCCAAACTACCCTTCTTCTATCCGGCAAGTCAATCCTCACGCCCAACAGGAGAGACAACTAGGTCCTGGTCATAGCAGCTGTTGGAGACCAAGACCGGAATCCGCAGTTTTCCTACCAAGACAGAGGTTTGCTGTTCCAGGTCTACTTGCTCGTCAAGAACATCACCTCCTTACACCTGGAGTGATATATGATCCAATGCCAGAGCCAATCCGCTTAGACAATACACACTCCATGCCAAAACATATGGTTTTGGTTCCTGCAGACGGTGAGCAAAGAATAACTTATATTCGGACTGATAAGAAGAAGGTACTTAAGGCTTTCAATGTATTTTCTCTCCTTTGCTATTCACAGCATATCCTGGCTGCACAGCAGTACAACGGGATTTTATATTGCGACGTAAATTTTTCGGGGGTCGAAGTGGAGGAATTTTCAGTCATTGTTCACACCCGAACCACTGTAAATGCAAAGCTGGCAAAACCAAATTATACAACAATTTCACACTTCTAAGTCTTGGTGGAACGTTTCAAGATGCACGGGAAACGAATTGGCAGGCATTGCTAAATCAACTCGCTGCTGAGGAGAAGGACAAAAGAGAATTTATGCACGCAGTGGATCGGGATGATCCAGGGATCGACGAAAGTAGCCTCAGGGATTTCAAGCTCTACTACTTCCGTCGTAAACAGGAAGAGCGACGTCAACTCCAGCGATCAGAATTTGAATCGAACGTGTCCGACTCTGTAGCATCTAGTGAAATTGAATCTGTACCGAGCTTCGTTTCGGATTACAATGAGAGAGCTGAGTCAGCAGAACTACCTACTGTCCTAGTAGATGCGGAGGAGACCATGAATTCGGCAACTGGTGGTCGAGCCCTCTCAACCGCGGCTATTCTTGAGGCAAAAGAGTTTCGACGGAAAAAAGACGAGGAACGAGAAGACGTGCTGGGGATTCAATCTGCACCGTATCGCGATCCTCAGTATTTCTATCCTGCAGCAGAGCAGTCGCAATCAAGCAGCAGCGAGGATTTGAGCAGAATGGAGCTGCCAGCTCTAGATTATTCTATTTCGAATCCATTGGTCTTTGTCCCCGCCGCTGCATTCTCCAGATTCGTTCCCGAGCTTTCCAACTCTGATGAAGAGAATTCGGCTTCTTTGACCGCGTTGGAGGAAGGTATTTCTGAAGAGACGAAGACAAATGATGTGCCGAGTGTTGCCTCCAGCAACAACGTTGTCATTCTTGGTAATTCATCTCATATACAGTTGTAATTCTGACTCCATGTACGTGTAACACAAATATGATTACGACTAAATTCTCATGCTAAAAGCCCGAGAACAGGACAAGCCGCATTTCGTTCCTTGCAGAGTGAAGCTAACCGTGTGTTTAAATTTGGCTAGTTGTCTTCTTTTCACTTGGCAACATATTTCAACGTGTCTAGACGTTGCTTTCCGTGAACTTTTATGTGACAGGTCTTGGGTAATGTGTTTTGCACGGAGCTACTCTCTCTAGGTTTTTCGAGTAGCCAAACAAATTATGCAAGACCTGTCACATAAAACTGGACGTAAAGCAACGTCTAAACACGTTGAAAAATGTTGCGAAGTGAAAAGAAGGCAACTAGCCAAATATAAACACACGATGAGCTTCACTCTGCAAGGAACGAAATGCGGCTTGTCCTGTTCTCGAGTTTTTAGCATGAGGATTTAGCCGTTTTCATATTTGTGCTACGCGTACATGGAGTCAAAATCACAGCTGTACATTGCAATAAAATCATAAACCAAAGCCACACGCTTGCATTGAACACAGGCAAGCTCTAAATTGTCACTATCACAATACAGATAAACCAGACACGAATCAAAACCCAGCAAGCAGTACTTCATCTTTGCCAGAGCCAAGAGCTGGTCCAAGTTCCGGTGTGAGGTCAGCCTTTGTAGAGCCAGCTTCAGCTTCAGCTTCAGCTTCAGCTTCATCACGAAACAAGAAGAAAAAGAAAAAAAAGAATGGCCGTGGTGTATCTAACCCTCCTCAACCTACTACTTCCACCGCTTACCATCGTCCCACGGAAAATTTCAGACGTGACTCCTCCCTTCAAGGTCAAGCTCGTGTCAACCAAGGCTCCAATGAAAACACTTTCAGAGGAAGTCGTTCTGACAGTCAGAGGAACATTACAAACGTCCCTCCACCGAGCCATGCGCGATCTCGTGAAAGACAACAAGTCTATCTCAATTCGAATTTACACAAGACGCCGACGCCGTATCCCGTCAACGGTCTTCGACTCACCAATGGAAGGAATTCAACACAGAGTGTCAGCGAAAACCGTGCTGGACCCAGTACATCCCGAACTAGGGTAAATATTTACATTTGTTTGTGTGCATAGGGTTTGTACCATAGATGGTTAAAGTTGTCTCACTCGCAGTCTAGAAGGCTGAAGGCTCTTCACTGGACTATTGGCCCTGTTTTTGCCTTCGTGAAGGCTGAGCCGATCTAACCAGATTGGGCTTGTGGCTTATGTGAATTGAGTTTTTTTTTTATTTAAGCGAATGAGATAGAAGAGCTGAGAGAAATCATTAGAAAATGATTTCCAAAATTATTGACCAAAATCACAGAAAATTGGCCTTCAAATCTCAACATCAAAATCAACCACTTTTCGCCGTCAAAATCAAATCATCAAATCAAAATCAACGATATTTTTGGATTTTTAATGGGATTTTGAATTCATATCGTGATTTAAAATCGCCAATTTAGCTGAAAATCGTGATTTTCCAGATCAAAATAGATTCTTCTACAAAATCTAAATAGAAAATGGGGTAATTTCTTCAAAATTAAAATTAAAAAATCAAAATCCTTAAGACTATTACAATCATGATTTTAAAATCATTGATTCTCAAAAGCAAATGATTTTGCCCTGCCCTGTGAGATTGGCAAACTTGTTGCCTTCGCACTCGCGACGGCCCGAAGGCTGAGAATTTAGCTTTCAGCCTTCGTACTCGCCTTTGTTACCCAGAAAACCAGGCTCCTCGCCTTTTGCGAAGGTTTTGTAAAGGCGAAGGCATAGACCCATCTATGGTTAGCACAGAACAGCAAGAAACCATTTTTGAAATAATGCAATACCATTAGATCATGCCACCACCATCACCACCGGTTGAGACCAGACCGATTGTCACTAAGGCGGGACCCAGCAGAGCTCCAATCAGTAACACGAGGGACAACGGCCCAAGGGGAAGCTATAGAACTATCCGACCTACCAAATCTTATGAACAACATCCCCGAATATCGTTTCCCACTGTGGCAGAAGAGGAACTCGAAACTGTACAAGGTAAAGCATAAACATAGCGCATCATGTTGGACTATGCTGATTGCTAATGCTCTACGTTCGGAATTGAAATTCATAATATTTACTTACCTGACATATTTACAACATATTTACCAAAAAACGTTGAACGCCTCGAACCTCCTCCACACGCGATGATGCCTTGCTTGGTGATGAAGAACGAGTAACACGTGGTTTAACGTCTAATTTCGATTCCCTTCTGTAGCTCCAACTGCCGAAGACCGCGTGAAACTTATTAGAAAGAAACGGGACGAAGAACGTGAAAATATTTTGGGGATCCAGTCCGACGATCCATACAAAGATCCACATTATATGTACGACGATGTTCTCAACAATATGGAGAATACAGACCCATTTGCTCAATTTCGAGCTCCTTTCGTCGAATCCGCTCCTGCTTCCACGTTCTCCTTCAACCCGGCAGCTGCTGACGTTCCTATTCCCATCTCACCACCCTCAAATATCAAGCCGGAGGCAGTTGAAGAGGCACGGCGTGCCCGGCAGAGAAAGGATGAGGAAAGAGAAGATCTACTGGGAATTCAATCAATGCCCTACAGAGATCGTGAGTATGCCTACGAGTACTAGTTTTATGTTTTAGCATTTTGACTGACAAATTTTTTTATCCTACTGACTCATGAAATAGTATTATTTATATCTAGGATATATCGTAGAATGTAGAATTTTATGGCACGTACCATCGCTATCACTATCACGGATGCCATGCAGATTATTAGGAGGAAAGGCGCTGCTCGAAAGCAGCATTTAGACCTCAAATT